>MU551630.1:4032601-4077671 GCA_024362625.1 Silurus asotus
AGAAACCCTCTATTAAGCACAATATAAGATATATATATATATATATATATATATATAAAATAGAGAATTGTGTATTATCTCTTAATCACAGCAAATGAACATTTTGTCCTCAAAGTCGATGTGTTAGAAGCATTCCTGCACTGTAATAAAGAGAGGTTTACCAGGGCCATGTATTGCAAGATTTTGGGGAACAACCTCCTTCCCTCAGTTGCAGCATTGAAGATGGGTCAAGGCTGGGTCTTCCAACATGACAATCACCCGCCAGTCTCCAGACCTAAACCCAATAGAGAATTTTTGGAGGGAGCTTAAACTCCGTGTTTCTCAGCGACAGGCCAGAAATCTGACTGATCTAGAGAAGATCTGTGTGGAGGAGTGGGCCAAAATCCCTCCTGCAGTGTGTGCAAACCTGGTGAAAAACTACAGGAAACGTTTGACCTCTGTAATTGCAAACAAAGGCTACTGTACCAAATATTAACATTGACTTTCTCAGGTGTTTAAATACTTATTTGCAGCTGTATCATACAAATAAATAGTTAAAAAATCATATATTGTGATTTTATTTATTTTTTGATTGTCTCTCACAGTGGACATGCACCTACGATGACAATTTCAGACCCCTCAATGATTTCTAAGTGGGAGAACTTGCAAAATAGCAGCGTGTTCAAATACTTATTTTCCTCACTGTGTATATATATATATATATTACCTGATTTGTTGATTTGTATCCATGCAGCTGTGTATTTTTTCATCTCTAACCTTTTCTTAACGCTATATATCCATTAACAAGCTGATTGTCTGTAAAGCTTCTCTGTGATCTTGGAAAACTAATGTTCTGATTTTGCTGATTTCTTATTTTTTCCCCTCTATATATATATTATATATATAAATAAACTTAAAGCCCAGTTCACACAACTCTCAGTATTAACTACATTACTATCTAATATCAGGTGTGTGTAACCAATTGGAGCCAATTGTTCAACCTCAATTCCACACTTCTGTACATCAAGGCTTTTTAGGTACATTATTTTCTTA
This sequence comes from Silurus asotus, assembly GCA_024362625.1. NCBI lineage: Eukaryota > Metazoa > Chordata > Actinopteri > Siluriformes > Siluridae > Silurus > Silurus asotus. The sequence goes on from MU551630.1 coordinate 4,033,634, forward strand.
ACCAAAATTTTTAATATTTTTTTATATATCACCTGAAGAAGGCTGTTGTTGGAATAAAAAAATAAAAAAATAAATAAATAAAAAAAAAGGTGCTTCAAAAAATCTTACATTTTTTTTTATTATTATTATTATTATTTTTTTTTTTTTTTTTTTTTTTTTATTATTATTATTTTTTTTTTATTTTTTTAGTTTCCTATGTTGTAATTCCACATCAAGGCTGAAGGACCAAAAATAAAATAAAAATTATTTTACATCTTTCATTGACTTATTTACATGCTGTCCTCAGTTTGGGGCAGAACATTATGTGAATACCTTTTTTGCGTAGACTCTTTACTTTAACATACCTTTACATTTTTTGTATTTTAGTATTTATTGCATGCCCTTATTGCCAGTGTTTGTGGATACTGCTGGAGGCTGTACATTTCCGATTGGGATGAATAAAGCATCTCTATCTACACTATATTCCAAAATGTATTGGGTCACCTGCTCATAAGTTTGGTATGCGATTTTTGAGCATTGCATTTCCACATTTAGTCCCAATTTGCTCTTATAATTCCCTCCACTCTTCTGGGAAGATGTTCCCAGGATTTTGTTGTGTAATTATGGATATTTGTGTTCATCAGCCACAACCGTATTACAAAAGGCAGGTACTGCAGTTGGTGAGGAGACCTGAGGTACAGTCAGCATTCCAATTTATCCCAAAGGTGTTCAGTAGGGATGAGATCAGAGCTCTATAGCAGCAAGATCTTTCTCTCCAAAGCATGTAAACCAGATCTTCAAGGAGCTCACTTTGTGCACAGGGGCATCGCCATGCTGGAACAGGTTTGGGTTTCCAAGTTCAAGTGAAAGGTAAAATTGTATTAAAGCACATCTAAAGACATCCTGTACAATTGAGTGCCTCCAGATTTGTGGTAACAGTTTGGAACAGAACCACCTATAGCAGGAAAGTTCAGGTGACCCAACACTTTATTGCATTATAGTGTATCTAATTTCATCCGACCAAAATAAATTAAACTTGCTCTGATCACAAGTGAACTTTGGACTACTTTTTCCTTTGTCTGTACATGATCCATAGAAAAATATAACCTTCTGTTTCTTGCTGCTGATGAGAGGTTTGGTCACAGCAGAGTTTTTTCAATCCAAAGGTGAGACACTATGCCAAGACGGATCCTCACCATACACAGCGCTAAACTGATGAGCAATACCAGCTGCAGTGTTGAACCAGTTTTCATTTAAAGCAGGGGTGTCCAAACTCAAAATATAATGGTCTGTGACCCTCACATAATATTTGCTTTTAAATGTATTGTACTTTTTTAATTTTAACACTAGGTGGCGCTACTCTCTTAAACAAGGCAGCATCTTTACAAAGTACGATTTTTTTCTCTAAACATGTTCAATTATTAAACGTAATTTACCTGCATTTGATTGATATTAGTGCATTAAAAGTGAGGCAGTATACCTCATGTCTAGTGAATGTCCCAGTCCAACTATTTCTTTTTTTAAGTTTGGACACCCCTGGTTTAGAGTCTCAGTATTATCCTGTCCTCTTGAGCATTTGCCCTACATCAGTGACCAGCCTTTTGGGAGAACTTGATTAAATTAATGTCAGAATAAAGCTCATGTTTTCTGGAAAATCACACATTTGGAATGACTAATGATGGAAAGATGGGTCATCACATTGGTGGGCTTTTGCTTGGCAACCTGCCATTTCATTCACTTTTGAGCAGCTCACTATTTTGTGAAGTCAGTGAAAGTTAGAAGTTCAAATAATTAAAGTAAATTAGTACCCTAGTGTCAGATTAATACCAATAACTGGGAGGTATGTGAACGTCTTCTCGAGTTCTTTTTCCAGTGCCTCACATTTTTCTGGCATACATATGCCTTCCAGAGCGACAGTGTTAGTGTGAGGGATTCAGGAAGTGATAGATCTTTACCTGTTGCTTGAAGATATTCAGGGACTCCGCTGTTCAGACATCTAGGGGAAGTTTATTCCACCACCTCGGTGCCAGAACAGAGAAGAGCCTTGAAGTATCTCATACCCTGAGAGAAGTTGGCACCAGTCAGGCAGTACTGGAGGATCTCAGGCAGCATGGTGCAGTGTGAGGAGTGATGAGGTCTCTGAGTAAGAGGGTGCTGGTTCTTTTTTTGAGCTTTGTAGACGAACATCAGTGCTTTTATTCTGATACGTGCAGATGCCTGTAAAAGGATGTGGTTTAAGGCAAGATACAGGATGCTGTTCAGTTTTCAGTAACTCATTGAGCTTCTATTAACTTCTCTTTTCAGCAGAAACAAGTGGTCTTGTGTGGTACCTGATTGGCAAATAAAAAGTCACATGTTTTCTCACCTCCACTCACAAGCTTCTTTGAAAACCCCCCAAAAATTGGGGAAGAGTAACTCATCAGTTCATGCAGACACACTCATTTCTACGGGTTTTTCTCTGGAGGACACCTGCACCGTGAGTACGCTAAAGATATTCACAGAAAAGATACAATATTATAAGATGTGCAATGGTGTAACTTCAGTGAACACTTCATTGTGTAAGGAAATAAAGTGTAAAATAGCATGCATGATCTGTACTAGAGGAGAAGTCAGATTTCTATAGTGATTATAATGATGATGAGTAGTTTCATTATTGTTATTTGATTATTTAATGCTACCACATGTATTTTGATGAAGTATTGAAACGTGCTTGGGTTTGTTTGTGTGTTTAAGTCTGTATCACCACACCCTCGTTTATTGAATTGAAACAGACAACACAAGAGAAGAGACACATATTATACGAAAGCAAGTTAAAACAGAAAAAAAACAGTTTGCAGTAAACTGATAGTAAACACATTCATCATTTGATTTAGACTTTAAAGAGTGTAAGGTCTTTACTGCTGGCCTGAACACTATCAGAATTACTCAGGTTGTTTAGAGTTTATATCCAATCAGATTTCAGCCTTCATGTCACATAAGGCCAAAATAAATGAACAGTGAAGATCTGAATCTAAGAAGAACCATGTTGATTGAAGCTGTTGCTTTAACCATTCAGACTGCAACATGTCCACTCCAAGGCCCCCTAGAAAACATCTGGTCATGTCAGCATTTTCAAGTTCTTTGATTGGATGGTCAGAGAGCAGACTACATCTGTACCAAAACTGTAAAAGATTTAATATACATTACCAAAAGTATTCGATTACCCATCCAAATCATTGAAGTCAGGAGTTGAACTCTGCTCCTTAGTTCCAGTGAAAGGAATTGCTATTTTTTCACATGACAATTTCATGCTCACGTCCACACGTATTTACTTCTGAGAGACTCTGCCTCTCTAAGTTACACTATTCATCTTACTGACCTGCGTCAATTAAACTCATTAGTTTCAATAAGTTTCTCCAACTGGTTAATTTGCACTTCCAGACTGTCCATCCCAACTTGCAGCCATCAAATCAAAATAACCGTATTTATTACCTTAAAATGCTACATTTCCTCAGTTCCAATATTTATTGGTTTAGGAGATTTGCAAATCATTGCACTCTGTTTTTGTTTAAATTTTACAGTGTCACAACCTTGCAATTGGTGTTTTATTTGGAAGCTTCTACAGTGGAGGACTTGGGGTTGAGAAGATGTTTGAGCCTCTCTGCATTATCTTAATGGGGTTACTGTGGGCTTTGCTTGCTGGTGTGCATGAAAACAGCTTTTTTTTGTTAAGGTGGATTCAGAGATTGATATCCTGTCTCCTCTACACTCTGTTGGGTCTAGTGGGTGATATTCTGGTAGGTGGATCTCTCTCTCTCCCTCTCTCTCTCTCTCTCTCTCTCTCTCTCTCTCTCTCTCTCTCAGTTTCTCTCTGAGTGTCTATCTTCCTGGCTTTCTTTCACTCCTGGCATTATTACATGTGTAGCTGTTTACAAATTTTTTTTTATACTTATTTATATTTCTGTTTATTTCTTTCCTATCTGTTTTTATTCTTCTTTCAGACTGCTGCTGTGAACGTCACCTGGTCCTGCAGAAACATTTCTGTTGGTAATGGTTACCTCTACTATGTGTTGCCAAATGTAACTGTTTTACTCAAAAATGATGATTGTGAACAAGCCTGGTACAACAAGGTGAGGCCACATGAGTGCTGGACAGTGTGACTATACAGCATCAGTGTCATGATAAATCTCAAATCAGTTATTGGGTTTCTTTTTTATATTCTGGGACTTTTTCTGAAAATGTCTTTCTTTTTTTCATTGTTGCTTGACGTGAGTCTAAATACAAAGTAATAAATGCATACTTTTTAATGCATACTCTTCACCTATGAATAATCAACTAATACTAAAGCTCAATGCGGTCACAGAATGATGTGTTATGAAATGTTTGTAATCCTCTTTTATCATCAGAAGTACACAAGAGATATTGTTATGTAAAAAAAAAACATCAAAATGGAATGTATGATTTTTTTTTGTCTTTTTTTGTTTTTCTTTATTGTAGGCAAAGGAGTTTTTGTCAGATGGGACGCCTTTACATTTTATCAATGAAACTGAGCACCCTCTGGTTGTTGATGCACAAAAAAACAACATTACAGTCTCAGATTGCATTGAGCTTCACCATCTAGTGACCTGTCATGGATTGGGGAAAAAGGTTTCTATTCTTATTTGTACCTTTCTGTGCTTTGAAGTTGTTTGAGAACGATTTACTCATGAATGTCCATCTCTTTTCCAGTTTGATGTCATTTACCAAGGTTTGTACTGTGTGTGTGTGTGTGTGTGTGTGTGTGTGTGTGTGTGTGTGTGTGTGTGTGTGTGTGTGTTAGGCAGTGGTAATAAAGTTCTACCTGGTTGGTGTATATTGTAGTTACATACAGAAAGTGGTATTTCCTGCTGTCACATTCAGCCCACTTTACCTACTGCAATTAATTTCTCTCTTTTGAAGTTTAGTAAGACAAAAAGGAAATACTGAAAAAATGCATAGAAGTGTGAACTCTTTTGTCTGCTCTTTTGTGTATTTCCTTCCTTTCTCAAGTAATTAACGACACCTGGCTAACCCGAACTTTAGAACAGCAATGTGAGTATTTTTGTACATTTTTCTTTTTGCCATTTGAGATGAAATATTAATAAAAATTTGACTGGAGATTTTTAATTGTAATTATGTTTTATGTTTTTAAAAGCTAATGAAAGCATCCTAGTCTCTGTTCTTATTCCTGTCCTGGTGTTGCTAATCTTAATCGCGGTGGTCCTGATTGGAATCCGCTGCAACAGGAATCAAAGGTAAATCTGAATCGACCTCGGAGCGGCGGCTCAAATTATATAGCCTGATTTATTGTTGTTCTTGTGTGTCATGTTTTAGAATCTTCAGTATATGTTATAATTTTTGGAATAATTAATATTATTTTTTTATTACATGTTGTTCTAATTTTTCTGGAATAAAATGCATGTAGTTGACGGTTTATCTTTAACAGTTCACAGTGCTTTACAGAAATTTTACATTTACAACTTTTATGCAACTGAGCAGTTTAGGATTAAGGGCCTTGCTCAAGGGCCCAGCAGTCTTGGTCCTGCTGGGCTTTGAACTCATGACCTTCTGGTCTAAGTTCAACATCTTAACACCCTCCCCAGTGCTGTGGCATCTCTTTCAATTAATACATCTTAATGCTGGTTTATTGGGTCAAAAACAAGGAACATAGAAATGTTTATGAAAAGTTTTTATATAAAATTATAATTAAGATTAAATTTAAAGTAAAACAAACATTAATGTAAACCTGTGTGTGTGTGTTTGTGTGTGTTTGTGTGTGTTTGTGTGTTAGGTCATACAATTTTGACGATCCTCATCCAAACAATCAAACTTGTCACATCGGAACTACAGGAATGTAAGAGCTTTCGCATCTTCTCTTCATCCACACAATAACTTCTTTTCTTTCCATTTTGGTTTTCTTTACAAAGCCACATTTTTAACCCACACAAACTGACATGTACTTGCATGCCTGGTTGCATATACACTTTTATGCCAAAAAGTGTGTGGACACCTGACCATACGATTGGTATGAGAATCTTTTTGCACATCCCATTCCACACTGATTCCCATTTACTGTTATAATATATAATAATAATCTCCACTCTTCTGTGAAGATATTAAAATGTGCTTATGGAGATGTTTGAGATTTCATTCAGCCATGAGGGTGTTAGTAAAGTCAGGCACTGATGTAGGTGAGGAGACCTGGGGTGCAGTCAGTGTTCATTTTCATCCCAAAGCTGTTCAATAGGGTCAGATATTTAAGCTGCAAGTTCATTTTCATATGAGGATTGTCACCTTCTGAACCTTTTCTTTTGCATCATAAAGCTGACTTTGGATTTGCTCGAATCTTCACACCATCTCTGACATTTCTGCATCCACACCATTTCTTAAACAAATAACTTTTTATGCTTCCCCATAATCAACATTTTAGAGAACTCTCATTTGCATATTATTGCACTTTAAGAGGATGGGAGTTCATTTAGGTCACATCTGTGAGATTTTATCTCAGATTTCCTGGAAACGCTCAAACAAACAGTGTATGATTTTTCTCAGTTCTCAGTTTTTTTTGTGGTCAATTGTTCACCACTTATATGTAAATCTTATCATCACACTTTGTGGCATGTCACGCCATGGGGGAGGGGGTGATGCTACACTATATACATTATTACACACGTTTGCTATGAATAGATTCGGTAAAGCAAAGTGCACAGATTGAACGACTCGGATGCATGAACACACACATTATTACTCATTCTTGTGAATTTGATCAGAACCGTGTCACAATCCGGAGTCAACTATCACGTGGTCGACGACATCGAGTGACACCTGTCCTGAATAGCTGATTGAATGAAATATTGTTTGTTTGTTTTAGTGTAGACGAAGCTGAGCATGCGAACGGTAACGGCTTTGTGAGTAATGGTGCTTCGAATGGAGCTGCTCAACCACATACAGGCGATACTGTTACAAGGTAAACTGTAGTTCTGAGAAACAGAAAAGGACAGGATGTAAACTAATTATAGATGTATAGATGAGAGGAGGTTGATGATAACTAAAGAAATTGGGTTGCCAAAGCCACTATTTTGGTCCATCAGTTCACATTGTTCCTCAATGAATAATATAGTAGTCACTATTATACAGCATCTTAAACATGTGATATCAATATACTACATTTTATCTGAACAGATGATCAGATAAAACATGATGTTATTAACTTCAGAGAAGAAATAGTCAAACAAAGTTTGTGACAACACTATTATAGTTATATGAAACAGAATGTATGTGCAGACTGTATGTTTTCTATTACTTGATTATAATGTTTCTCTCCTGTGTTTTGTCCATCAGGAATGAGTAACCAGATCACTCCAAGATCTAGTGATGATTACGTTCTTGCTTCAGACCCATCCTGTCTTCTAAAGCCTGTTCTGAAGGAGTCCACAACACGTCTGCAAGCAATCATTCTAAAGTAGTACTAAAAAGTCAAACAGTATAGATCAGAATTGGGTTATAAAAACATTTCCTAGGGTTCTGGGAAACACTTTGAAAGGTTTCTGTAGCTTCTGTAGATTTTTGTAATCCCCAGTATTACCCAGCGGCCACTCTTGGGCCCTTAACACTGTGTGTCTAAGGAATGTTGTGTCATGGCTGACGCTGTGCTCTGACACCAGCTTCCCAACATCCCTGGAGTATCTGAAGAAAAAATGTCACAGTAATGTACATGTGACAAGTAAAAAAAGCACTTACCTTAAAAATATTGCCAAGTCAAGTTACGCTAAAGGCCTCTTACACAGAAAAACAAAGATCTCGAGTTCAAATCCTATTACCACTAAGCTGCCATTGGTGGGCCGTTAAACAAAGCTATTAACCAGCAACTGATTAGTTGCTTCTCTGGTTAAGGGCTTTTACTGAATGTTGTGAATGTACACCGAAAGGCAAATTAGTGACCATATTTAGAGAAGTGGATACGATGTTGGATTTTTGATCAGAAGGCCATGGGTTTAAACCCAAGCTGCATCTGTATAACTGCGATAACTGTAAAGGCCACTGCCAAATGCAGTAAATGTACAATTATTTTCACTAATATAATACATAGGTGCTTAATATATGTAACAGTAATAATTCAGTGATTTATTATACATTTTTTATATTCAGATTTATTTATATAAATGTAAAAAAATAAATAAATAAAGCTGATTAGAAAATGGCAAATCTTATCCGACTTGCTTTAATAATAATAAAAAAAATTAATAAAAAAAATGATAAATTTTTGACAATTTAAATAAAATATGTATTTATTTATTCATTTAACTTCAATAAAAAAAAGATGGAATTCCACCTAAGTTGCTATTATGGTGTGGAATGATACTAAACTGGGTGCTAAGGAAGTGATTCAGATTTTAACAAGTGGTTCTACAAGTGGTTTTATTGTTTGCGGTCCGTTTGTAAATCACTGCTGGAGAATTTGTTTTAGTTTTTTTTGTGTCAACGGTTTTAATGAGCTTTAATGTTTTTAACAACCGAAATTCTTCAAAACAGAAAGAACTGACGGTTTTCTTCGTTTTGGTGCTTTCAAGAAACCAAAAAAAATGGAAAATGATGTTTTTATATTTACATATTGTTTATGGAAGCTACAGATGTTCCACAATACATTTTAGCTTTCAGAGTTGAATGTATTAAAATTGCAATATTTTGTATATGAATTGCAATTAAACGTATAACTTTAAAAAAAAATTTAATATTATTGTCATGACACGTATGAATCCAATGTATTTTCTAAAATTATGATTGTGAACCGTATTTATTTCTTTTAAATAATAAGGATCCACTTGAAAAACTCGTACAATACACCAATGTTGATGTGCACAATCTTGTTTTTGTGTGTGTGTGTGTGTGTGTGTGTTTTACTACACAAACACCAGCAAAGGCAGTGAAATTCATATCAATCTTTATTTTGTATTTAGAAATTTAGCGCGACGAATCTTTTCCTGGCTTTGCCTTCCATGCGTCCCCCCCCTGCACGGCCTGCGCTCTTCACGATGGGCTGAAATGGAGCTTTTACATAAAGTGCTTCTGCCAACCAGCTTTTCTTTCATCATCTTTTTTTTTTGCGATAGAAAAACAATAATACAGACATGTGGTAGTGGACAAAAAGATAAAAAAAAAATAATAATCATCCCATGGCTCACATGATGAGGGTGAAAGTGTGAAGAGAAAGTGAATCTTTAAAAAACAAAAAGAAAAAAATAAAGAGAGAGAGAGAGGGAGAGAGAAAGGGATGGAGAGAGAGAGTTCAGTGAGCACGCTCAGCCCAGAATGAGGCTGGATTTTCCACCAGGAGGGTTTCTTCGTCCAGAGGAGGCACCAGAGGGCTGTTTCTGCTCCACCTCCTTCTGCTGCTGCTGCTGCTCAGGCTGTTCCTCAGGGGCTTCGGTTTCCTCAAACTGATCTACACACACACACACACACACACACACACACACACACACACACACACAGAGTCATTTGCTAACTCTTATCCTAGTTCTCATATTTCTCATTTCTACTTTTTACAAATTTACTACATTGACAATAAAAGTTACTACACAGGCTCCGCTACACTCCAAATTCTCACCAAGCTAAATTCTCTCGCTAGATCGGATTGCTTTAGCTCGATTAGACTTCCCTCTCTAGGTTAGATTTCTCTCACCAGATTAGATTTCTTGCAGCAAATAGGACTTCTCTCTCTAGGTTACATTTCTCATCACTCAAACATTAAACCAATGAATAATTGCGATGCTTCAGGAACCCAACATTCACTTTCACACGTTTTATGAGAGAAAATATGAAGTACGGACCGCATTTACAGATTGTAAGACATTACTGTCGCTAGAACATTCTGCTAGTTTATAAAACTGATGAACGTTCACGATGAGGGTGAAATCAGTCCGCACTTATTTTAGGCTCGCAGCTGACCGTACACGGGTTTGATGAATAAAAGTCAGTATTTTCCACAGCCTCTGTAACAGAGACGCTATTTACCTTAATGTGCATCATGTGCTGCTGTTTATTTGCCACAGAGAAACAGAGGGAACAGGAACGAGAGAAGGGAAGGAGGAAGGGTGGGGGAGAGAGAGAGAGAGAGAGAGAGAGAGGGAGGAAGGGAGGGGGAAAGCTATTTGAGAGTGATTAGGAGCTTGATGAGGCAAAAACACTCACCATGATTTACTTGCTCGTAGTTTTCCTCCTGTGGTAAAAAATGCAGAAAAAAAGAGAAAAAATTTAGAAACTCACTGCCAGTGTTTTCACTCAGCTGGTAAAGTCCTGTCTGAGCAGAAATCTCAGGCTGTGTATAGAAGCTGAAAAGTAATGACTCGGCCAATTTACTAATTTATTCGTTTTCTAGCAGCGTGCTCCACGTTCCACAATTCACAGAATAGACTAAACACCAGAAGAGCTGCGTGTACACACACATTAAAACATGTCTTTGTGAGTTATGCGCTGTTATTGCCTGTGACGAAGCTTGGAGAGGGACTCGAGAGAGGAGCAGCTACGGATTGATATAATAACTGCTCTCCGTTTAGGGTTATGAGGCGACCGCTCGGGTTATGAACCCAATATCACGAGTCAGAAATGAATTGTCCTGGGTTATAAGGGTTATAAACCAATAGTGTGAGTTATGAACCAATAAAATGGGTCTGAAGCAATTGCATCATACACCATGAACCAGTGGTACAGGTTATAAATCAGTAGCTTGGGTAAAGAACCAATTGTAGAGTTTATCAATCAAGTTAAGGGTTATGGACCAACCACGACGCGGGTTATGAACCAATAAAAGAGACTGTAGCACAGTAATACAGCTTACGAGTCCATTATCAGAGTTATGAACCAGTCGTAGGACTGTGTATTTATTATGCCCTCCTGTATTTTTCTCACACTCTCTCTCTGTTCTGGACTCACCATGGATTTGTCTGGGTGTTCAGAGTTGTCTAGGTAGATTGGTGGTTGGTGGCACCGCCTCAGTGGGGCAGAATGTTCCCCACACAGCACTCCGGTCGCTTCGCCACCTGCAAGAATAACATTAGAGGCATCATTAGAATGCAAGATAAGAGGAGATGTGCTCTACAAATATGTCCATCAAACATTAGTGGGTTTAATGTTCCTCACATGTTTACCAAGATCTCTGTCAAGAAGCTGACATGACCCTTGTGGAGGAATTCACATGGCTATTTTACATAACATTGGTGAAAATTAAAGTGCTATGAAAGTTCTTCCAGACTTTTTTGGTTTTTACAATAAAACAATGACACACTTATCAGACTTGTCACTGAAATATAAACCAAATGCAGTTTCGTTTATACAAAATAATATCTTTAGTGGTCATGAACCACTGGTGATGATTCAATCCAAAAGCGGTTTTTGGTTCATGAACCAATCATAAAGGTTATGAATCAGTCATAGAGGTTATGAAGCAACTGTGTGGGTTAAGACTCATATTTGTTCGGGACCAACTATATGGGTTATTAACAAACCAAATGGTCTTTAAACCAATCGTATGGGTTATATACCAATCATACAAGCCATAAACAAATCCGTTGAGTTATAGATCAATCAAATGGGATATAAACCCATCGTAAGAGTAATAAACCAATCACATGGGTTATAAACCAATAGTATGAGCTATAATCCGATCGTATGGATTTTAACCAACAGTATGGGTTACAAACCAATCAAATAGGATTTATACTAATCGTATGGGTTCTAAACAAGTTATAGACCAATCAAACAGGATATAAACCAATCATATGAGTTACAAACCAATCATATGGGTTATATACCAAATCAAATTTCTGAAAAAAAGACAAATTAATGACAATCTGGTTTCAAATGTTGTATCCATCAACAAATAACTGCTTGATTACTCCCATCAATATCGAAAAAAATCATAATGTAAATGACCCCAATTCTCGAGGAATGTCCTGTATCATGATTCTCAAGTTCTCATCCCACGTTGACCCCTAACAAGGTCTGATATTGCAGGTCAAATCTAAAAATGATTAAAACAGCATAATGACTGTAAAAGCATGAGCGAAGCCCAGACTGCTAATAAAGATGTTTGATGGCGTGACACAGAATCGAGTGAACCCGGGGTGTTGAGACTGCACCGTCTCTGCACTGTCATTACGATGAGAGCTTTAGCAGTCCCTCCTCTCCGTCTCTCTGTGAGGAAAGAATGAGGCACGTTTTTCCACTGGTTCACCCCAGTAAGATTTAGTGCGTTTTCATGACGCTGCGAGTCGTGTTTAAGTCATCAGAAACTCTCCTGACTGAACGATACTGGCTATGTGGTTTGCCTCATACTGTGGACGAGGCGCTGTTGGATTCTGGATTCTGATTGGTCAGAAGTTTTAGATTCGGTTCCTATAACAGCAGCTCTGACACTAGTCATCCGCAGGGGACAGGAAGTGGTTTACAGCTGCTATAGTGTAAGTGATAAGAAGTTGTTTAGCAAATTTTTAGTGTAACTATAAAGGAATACAACTTATGAGGTGTTTATATTTAGCTAGTCTTTCTGGCGTCCCTACTTACATACTGGTTCATTGCAACGCTCTACCTTGGGAAGGAGATCTCCTCAATTGGGGGCCACTCTGTGAAGCTGGGGATGGCCTGAAGATCCATGAAGTTTCTGAGCAACTCAAGAACGTCTGTAATTCTTTGTTTCGAAACGCGTCAAACACCTTCTGCGATTCCCGTCAAATACCCGCAACGGTGTGGATTGTTTTCCGACTATCAATATGCACAAGTTGCCTAAAGGTTTCGATATTTTTGGGGGGGTTGAGCTCGGTGAAGGTCTGCCTGATCTTCCAGTGACGTTCCTCCTGTCTTCAAGCTTACAAAACACCTCGAACGGCTTGTTGCAGCATCGCCGTCTGACAAACGTATGTCGTATTAAACGCTGTTGTGGCTGATTTGCCCGCAGAATTTTTTGATGTTGTTGTCTAACACGTGGTAACGCACCAGTTAGCACTATTTAGTCTCGAATCTTTTTAATACCACCTTGTATTATATATTCTGTTAAATTTCGGATTTTGCTCCTCCAGAACGAAGGACAACAACCTATGCAGTCAACTCTCTCACTCTATATGTAAATTTTTGAGAATGGCGAACTTCCAGCCAATCGGAAACGAGTATTCAATCAGACCATAGTAAAAAGAATCAACTTCAAAGTGGTAACAAAAACTCTGTTTCCTCACACCGCCCTGTCATTAAATAGTGTCCTGTAACCAAAGAGTATATCATTCTTTACTCTGTAATACACTTGATCTCCACGACCTCTCAGATGTAGTAACTGATCGAGGGAGTCATTATGAATGCGATGATTGTTTCTGATCAATTTTACAGTCAGACTGAAAGAAAATATCTGGAATTTCTCTCTTCGTGATTTGAATACTACTACCAAACACTAGCACCCTTATGAGGACAAAGCTGCAGTATGAGTACACAAGTGCACACCTCCTCCAGAAACCCCCGACATCTGTGTTTAAGCTCTGGGTCGTAACACACACACGCACACACACATACAAACGTGCACCCACGCTGAACGTCTTCCCACGAAAAGCAGTCATTAGGCCACAAAGAGCTCTCTGAAACGCGACAGCAGCTCCGCTAGATAATGAACTTTAACTGGAGTTCCACTGAGACGCCATTGTGTCTCGCTCTCTACAGATGAGTGTGTGCTGATAATGTGTCTCACACACACACACACACACACACACACACACACACACACACACACACACACACACACACACACACACAGGGTTACCTGTGCCTGTTTTGCATTAGCATGTAAAAACATACATGATGATTATCCTGAGCTTCATCAGCTCATATCGTCCATCACATACCGGTCTCACTTTCAGTCTGTTTATCCGTCTGTCTGTCTGTCTGGCAGCTTTCCCGTTCTGTCGCTTCCTTTTCATTTCTCTCCCTTTTTCATTCTGCCAGTCTCATTCATGTCGGTCTTCTTCGCTCTCTTCTAGTCTGTCTGTCTCGTTATCTGTCTGTCTGTCTCACTTTCTTTCTGTCTTCCAGCCTTCCATGATTTTCCACCCTTTTCTTTTTTCTCTCCTTTCTTCCTGGCTCTTTTTCATTCTGTCCTTCATCTTCAACCCTTTCTCTTATTTTCTCCATCATCCTTTCATTCCTTGATAATTTTTTAGCCTCTAATTTCATTCTCATATCCTATCGTCTGTTTGTCACCTCTGTCTGGTTTCCTGAGTATCACTTTCTAAATCACTCTCTCACTCTCACTTGTAAGATTTCTTACAGTCATCCCCGCTTTTTTATTTTATTCCCCTCTGCTTTCTCATTGTTTTTGTTTATGGCTTCCTCTTTTTCTGCATGTCGCTCCCTCCTTTATTGCTCGCCGTCCCTGCCTGCTTTTGTATTTCATTTTGTCCGTCTGCTTTTTTTTCTCGCTCCGTCCTTCTGCGCTTTTACTTTCTTTCTTTTATTTTTTCTTTGTCCTTTCCATCTCTGTCCATCTTTCCATCTTCTGTATTTCTCTCATAGCCTCAATTTCATTTATACCCGTGTTTGTACACTAGTCGTTTTGTCACTGTATGACCCTGTGTTTGCCTTTGTCCTCTATCCACACACACACACACACACACACACACACACACACACACACACACACACTCCATTTCCTCTTCTCATTTCCCCCTGCTGTGTGTGTGTTGTGGGTCTGGAAGCTGCTGAGGTTTTCTGCTCTGCCTTCACCTGCCAAAGCCAGGCTCATGAGGAACCTCAGATTAGTGCCAGCTCTGACTAACTACACACACACACACACACACACACACACACACACACACACACACACACACAAACTGCTGAATGTTTATGAAGCATCTGCTCCACACACACAGCCCTAATGGTAGGACCCACACACTTGGTGTGTAAAATGCTTTTTAGGTGAAGTCACGGCGTTGTGTTTTCCATCATCCACCTCAGCGCTCTTACACACCAGGAAGTGGGGCTGAGTAACCAGACCATGAGGTCATCTCGACTGGAAATGACCGACGCACATGCACACACCAGTGTCTGAAGTGCGAACAGGTTCACGACGCAGGCAGGAAGCCCAGATGAACCCCTGAAGGCCTGTGTGCTTTACAGTGCAGGGCAACAGGAAGTGTGCTGCTTTGTGTGCTGTTGATTTCCTGTCTTAACACCTGAGATGGGTCTTGTTTCATGTGGTCTCGATGCTGAATCAGACTCTTGCTATTAAACTTACCACAGGGTTTATTACGAAAGTGGCGATATGAACTTGTAGTGTATAGTAGTCTAAACATTTCTATATTTATATGTTTCATCTGATGTGAAACGTCCAGAAAGCACTTACAGGTAGTCCACGCCTGGAGAATGGCTGCTGCAGTTCCTAAAGCGGCCTCTAGAGGCTTCATTGTTTGTTTTTACCCACGAGACTGCACGCTGCACGGAGAGCGATATATTATATTTATCATTTATAATGTATTATTTATATAATATGTATTAATGAATAATTTTTAAATTTATTACATTTTCATGATTTAGTACAGCAATCGGTCGATCTCTCGTTCCGATGACCCCGTCGTAACTTGAGAATTGTGATCATTATGGGGTTGTGTGTTTAAATATTTACTTTCAAAACTTTTAAATATTATTACAGTTTTGTCATAACGTTATTATCAGCGTGAGATCGGATAAATCGTAAGTTGTACCATCGTAACTCTGGGACCATCTGTTAACATCAGCTGCTACTTAGTTGAAAGAAAAAAAAAAAAGCTTTCACAAGCTCCGTGAC
This sequence comes from Silurus asotus, assembly GCA_024362625.1. Lineage (NCBI taxonomy): Eukaryota > Metazoa > Chordata > Actinopteri > Siluriformes > Siluridae > Silurus > Silurus asotus. Next base: position 4,049,427 of record MU551630.1, read on the forward strand.
ACACACACACCCACACACACCCACACCGAGCCATGCGAAAGCGTCATCACATGATCTTCGCATTCCTGAGCAAACAAGGAAATGATTCAACAGAGAAATCACTTTCGAGAGTAGCTTCCTCCTCTGAATGGATCTGGAGGCATCTGACGTCACTTCTGGTAACCAGGGTGGCCGTTGTATGTCCTGAGCTATGACCCTGAGAGGGAGAGTGTGTGTGTGTGTGTGTGTGTGTGTATTTGAGTGCGTGTACCAGGTGGGTTGTTCCTCCGATGGGCGTGAGGGTCCTCAGGCTCGGCGAAGATGTTGGAGGCCATTCTGTTCTTGCGCACCGGTCTTTCCTCGTCTGATCCGAAGCAAATGTTGGAGGCTCCGCCTGGAGGCCGCAAAACCCTGCGGAGGGAAGAGAAAAATACAATAAACACAAAGAGTTTGCGCCTGTAGCTGGTTTACTTGCATGAGTCGTGAGTTTAAATCCCAGTCACACTAAGATCCCAATCCTGGGCCCCTGAGCAAGGCCCTTAACCCCATAGCTGCTCAGATGTATGAATGAGATAAATGTGCCGTGTGGCATCTGCCAAATGGCAAATATGTAAATATATAAGATTTTATCAAAACTCTGATGCACTTCGATGCTGGAACTAAACAGGTTCTCAAATACCACAATCTGCTGCACTACAAACATCAGCTGAGATTTATATAATAAATCTCCCTTCTTTCACCCTCTCCTTTAGTCTCAAACTTTTCTCTCCTTTTTTAGTCTGTCTCGCTTTAATTCTGTCTCTCCTTCAGCCTCTTCTCTCCTTTTCAATCTGCTGTGCTCTTTTCCAGTCTCTCTTTCATTCCGTCTTTTTCAGCCTCAACCATTTCTCCCATTTTTAGTCAGCCTCTTTTTTCAGTCTCTTTGTGTCCCTCTTCTCACTGGCTCTCTCTTTCATTTGGTCCTCCAACTTATTCTCCCATTTTTAGCCTCTCTTTCTTCAACATTCTTTCAATCCTTCCGCATTTTTGAGCCTTAATCTTTCTCACATCTCACGCCATTCTGATTACCTGTCTATCTCTTTTTAAATCTCTCCATCACCAAACACGAGGTGCAGAGCAACATACGGAAACCACATTTACATTTATGGTCTTATCCAAAGAGACTTATCTCATTCAATAATTCACGTGAGCAGTTGAGGGATAAGGGTCTTGCTCATGGGCTCACAAGGCGAACACAACAAGGTAACAAACCAATGAAAATACAGGGGTGGGGTCAGGATCACAACCAAATCGGAGACCCATGGCACCATTTGGGAAAAAGAGTCAAAACATTTATAAATAAACACAAAACTATACTCTATGCCAAACACACTTCATTTCATAGCCGAACCTCTTGCAATGAGCCTAACGCGATTATTTCCTTTGACACAAGGTAATTAACCAGACATTTATTATTACATTACCACAGTCTGGTCAATTAACCAGCATATCAGACTGAACTGTAATAATAAGATCATCCTGACATGTAAAACTTGTATTTATAATGCAACTATACACACATCACTCATAGCTTATATCTATCATATATCTAAAGATCGTAAATTCAAAATCCTAAAACGGCGAGACGCAACAGTGGTGTGAAGTATTTGAGTAAATGTACATCGGTAATTTTTTGCCTACTTTCTAGATTTATTGAGTATCAAAGATACAAGCACATATAACTACATTTATGATTTAATATATGTACTTTTAAACCCACTGTATTTACACTGACTGACTGTTACCTATTATATTGTTCAAAAGAGGTGATATTTGCTATTTTATTCCATTATTTATTTACTTAAATAAATTTTTTACCTAAGTAATGAATTTTTAGTAGTAAAGTAATGTTTTGCCTACAGAGTACCAAAGATACAAGCAATTTTTATCCTCTACTTAACTACAATTATGATTTAATACATGTTCTTTAAACTCCACTGTATTTTTATTTAAGCTCAACGTTACCTATTACATGCTCAAAAGAGTTGATATTTACTTTCATTTGATTTGTACATTATATACTGGAGGTTCTTCAACTTTGTCACATGATACTGTAATTATATTTGTTAATTAAAGATCCCTTGTTGATAATTTTTTCTAGCAATTTTTTGACGTTTGTTTCGTTCTGCCGTGTTGAAGACGCTGTTGTGTTGATGATTAATGCAGTGTTAATGAGGTGTACAATTTGATTTGCATTTTAGGAAATGAAAACTCAAATCGACTGTTTTTGACTTTTCACTATCGTGTCTTGGTGTCGAGGACGAGTGCAATGTGAGTCAAATACTCGAGTCGTGTTTAAATTCACTTTTACTTAAATCGTATAGGAATTGGTGATGTTTATCTTGGGTAAGTTTTTTACTCAAGTATGGTTTTTGAAGGTATTCTTTACACCTCTGCTGGAAACTAAGCTGCTCAGTGGATATAAGAGATAAATCTGAATATCCTGTGAAATATTACCTTTTTATTACAGCAATGGGGCTGAAGAGTAAAGAGACCTTTATAAACGATAAAATTCATAAGAATTATTCAATTTATTAATTTATTCTATTCCTCAGTTACAGTTGCACCTGTGTGGAAAAAGAATGTGTGTGTGTGTGTGTGTGTGTGTGTGTGTGTGTGTGGTACCCAGGTGTGTGGATCTCCAGCCTAATGTGTTTTCACATTTAAATGCTCATGAGAATACAAATCCGTCTCTTTGGAAAGAAATTTCAGACAGTCACTGTCTTGGCTGATAAATTACATTTGTAAAAGGAAAAAATCGCTTCATTTTTTGGCCCGTTACTGCACACGTGTACACACACACACACACACACACACACACACACACACACACACACGCTAATGGAGAAAACGGGGTGCCGTCTTACATTTGTGGGCGTGCTGACATTACGGGAATGAAACAGCTGCAGGGGACGCCGGCGAGCATCATCAAAAAGATTTAAGGGAGTTAATACTGGACCCGAGGGAGGGGGTCGACACACACACACACACACACACACACACACACCAACCAGACTGACCACTACAGGGGACAGTTAACATAAGCTGGGAGTGTCTCTACTCCCCAAGCCCTTCTGTCTCTTTATCTCACACACACACACACACACACACACACACACAGTACAGCTGACCCGAGCCACACCAAATGGAGATTCCTGTGTCAGACGGGTTTCATCTATCCGGACAGCACCCCTCGGGGATCGCTCCAGCTTTAACGACCAATCAAATATTCGATTCACCTCAGCGATGAGAGAAGGAGGAAGTCCAGGCTGCGTCCCAATCCACACACTTTAAATAAAGAGTCAAGCTCAGGAAGAATCTAATCGATTAGGTGTCAAAACCCGAATCGTGTGCATGACGGGTCAGTTAATTCGAGTCCTGTGTCTCTGGAGACTGGTGTACATGAAATCGCAAACTACTAAAATCTCATATCGATAGATTAATATCATACCAGGCAAAAACTAGCATAAAGAAACCAGACTTTATATCGAATTTATTCAGAGGAAATTTTATTCCAGAACTGCAAGCAAAAATAAAATAAAAAATCCTTTCAAATCTTGCGTGGGCGAATTTTACTTTAGTACGTTCTACATCTAATTTATTTTCTACTACACCAAATAAACTGTCATTGGAGTTCGGTTGAAGAACGTGACAAAAAAAAATTTAAACAACGAGATATTATGTAGAGCTAGCCGATCGTAACACGGCAACGGGGTTGGGTCATCATACGTAGCTAAATAACTAGCTTCATGGTTAGCTGAGATTACTTCATCAATCCAAACAATAGATACAGTAAGGTCGAGTTGCACATGCTTTAGACAGCAAAATGAATGATTAAGGTGATGAGACCATTTTCAGTATTCCAATTCCATCTATTAAAACCGACTGGGATCTAAGCATTTCCCTCAGATGTGTTGATAAAATATCAACCATCACCGCCAATCATATAAAATAAATAAATAACGTTAAGGTTAGGTTAAAAAAATTGGTTAATTTACATAACATTCAGATTTAACCTTCTGTAGTTCATCCAAACAACAAAGGCGATTAGCTGCTATACAGGAGTTACACAATAAAAATGCTGATCTGATATCACACATGAGTTTGTCAAGAAAACAAATTCCAACAAAGTTTTCATAAATGACACTTTATTTCATTCTGGTTACATTTGGAAGATCTGACTTTTCTGATTTATGTTATAGCAGCTACAAACGCTCAGATTTCCTGAAGTTAATAAGACAAAAAAATATTAAAAACGTCTCGATGTGCTCACGTGAACCCCCGATGTCAGAAGAGTAACAGTACAGCCTTACCTCTGAGTGTTACAAAGTGCTGACACTGGAGACTCCTTCCTCACGCATTACATCTTTCTAGTATAAAAGCGAGGACGTACTCAAACACGCGTATTAATACAAACACATTGATCACATTAAAAGCTGCCGTTAAGGAAAATCCATCACCACCATCACCTCCTGACCAATCAGGATCCAGAATCCGACAGTGTATCCGTGTATTGAGTATAGTTAGATAGCTAGTAAAGCAATAATAGAAATAGCTGAAGGTTTAGTGGAGTTCTTTATAAAGTCCTCACCAGCTGACACACACACACACACACACACAGCTGTTCTAATCCGAAGCATTTCACAGCCTCCCTTATTTGGGAATTTTCAAAATAAATTCGATTCATATCCACAGATCTACAGGTTTAAGCGTTTATCTTGAGCTTCAGCTCGTTACCTGTTACATGAACTCGACTTCACCTTGCTGCCTGCACCAAATCTTTAGCTTTCATCCTAAGAGGTTAAATTTTTTCCCCTCCAGAGACCCCACCCTACTGCGAGGACACAATATTTTCCAGCGACAAAACAGAAGACTCGAATAAACCCTGCTGTACTGGGTTATACTCCAGTCACAACCAGGATTTACCTCAGATTTGAGTTGTATCGAGGAAGGAATATTTAATCCACAGATAAAAAAAAAAAAAACATCGAACTTTCTACCAGGGGTTGGGTTGCGGCCTGACCACATTCCTACATATCCACTATCACATCACTTTATGATATATTCAATTACAATTGATACAATTAAGTGTTTGACAGCGCAAGTCAAAGCGGCAGCAAGGTGAAGTCAAATCTGGAAATCAACATGTTGCATCAAAGAGGTGATTCTACAAGTCGGATATATAAAGATGCGCCAGAACAGAATAAGTATGTGTATAAATATGTATGAAGTTCAAGAAAATAACTGTATAAAACTCAAATAAACAAAAATATGGACTAAACAACTCAAATGGATTCACAGGCCTTATTTATAATATCTCCTCGGTTATTGTTAAGAAAGTTAACAATTGTGCTTTTGCTCAGTATAAAAATTCACTTTGTAACATCTGGCATGGAAAATGTTAATAAAATAAGGCAAGGCTTTGAATGTAGGGGGAAAAAATCCCATAAAAGGAGAACCCTGAGGCCTCAAAGATGGAGGTGTTTTTAAGTCCAAAACATCACACGATGACACGTGGGGTATTTCCTTAGTGTGAAATGTGAACATTTGACGCCATTGAAATGTTTTTTAGGGTTTTTTTTTTTGGGACGAAGACAAAATCAAAAAAAAAAAAAGGAAGGAAACCTTTAGCTGGACCTCAGAGGGGCGAGATGAAGGGAGAAGGTGGCTGGTTGCCAGGGAGATTTCTGTAGCCACAGAGATTTAGATAGAAAAAATAGTCCTTTATTCCATTATTACTGAATTTATGACTCTATTGAAATGGAATGTATCACTTTTTGCAATTAAAAAATGTGTATTAAAAGGGTGGATACCAACCAAATCCAGACATCCAAGAAAATAAGTGGCATATCCCAACATTCTGCATGCGTCTGGGTTATTATCACATTGTTTATTTGTATGTATAGATTTAAAAAATTGGGATTAAATCGCTTTATTTGTTTTCCCTTTATAAAAAAAATAAAAAGAGCCTTAATTCTTTTTTTTTTTTTTTTGCCGTTCGTCATCTGATACTAAAACCCACAAAATCTGATCTTTCGACGGATTAAAGCATCATTCATCCGATAATAAATCGCACCCACGAGTCCAATCTCTAATCCGATCTCAATCCCTGATTGTTCTTTTGTGTGTTTTTTGTGTATTATTTACCTGGAGCTGTTTTTTGCGCTAGGGTCCATCCCCTGGAAAGTAGTCGTCGTTGTCATATCGGGCAGGATTAAAAATGGAGTTAATAATAATAATAATACAAAAGAGAAAATCTGATCTTAAACGCGTTTAAAGCCAAATCTAGCAACCAAAAACGTGTAAAAAAAAAACGCTTTATATCCAGCACGCATGGACTCCACCCGACTCGGGATGAATAGGGAATCTGGGCAGCCGTTCTTTTTTTTTTCTGCTCGAGTTTCAACGCCAGCCCACTTTGACCCGCCCACTAGATCAACGTGCGTTCTGATTGGTCGAAATAAAAGGAATTCGAGATTTGATTGGAGGATTTTTACGTCGTTTAAAAGACGCTTTGGGGAGGGTGTTTTTTTTTTTTTTGCCCTCATTCCTCTGAAATGACAGGCGGTGATGCAGCGTCCATTACAGTGCTGTATAAACAATTATATATATAAATATCAGGTTTTTACAATAAAACCTTTTGATTTTTTTGCCGTGTCAATTTTTTCGTCTTCTGTAAACATTCTAAAATAAAAAATACGAAAAAAAATTGTCCAATCTGCACTTTTTCTTTTCTTTTTCTTTTTTAAAGAAAACTAATTAAATAGTAAAAAAAAAAAAAAAAAGAAAATCTAAATAAATAAAAATCAGGCCTATTAATAAAAATAAAAAAGTTATTTCTGCTACTTGTAAAAAGTTAGCTTAATATATAAACTAATAAATAAACAAAAAATTGTAAGATGAATAAGTAAACCCAAGTAAAAATGTCATTAAAAAAATACAATTAAAAAATCCTGTTTTTTGAACAATAAAAAAAAAAATCCTAATTAAAAATCACATTTTATTTACGCTATTTTGTAAAGAAATTAACTCTAAATAAAAATAAATAAATAAATCTGGCATTAATAAAAAAAATTTACATTTCTTTTATGCAGTAGGTTTCATTTAAAAAATAAAATGAACGACACCCACCTGCTCAAACAAACCCGCAGCAACAAAGAAGTCGGATATGAAGATAAAAACAGTTTTTCTTTATTTTAACAAATTGTTTATTCGACAATACAGGGTTTTTAACTCGACGGAAATATCAGGACTCGTCATCATCGTTACTATTATTCACAATTCACCTACTGAATCTGGGGCTTGTATTATCTGCACACGTCTACTACCGATTGATGACAATTTTTAAAAAATGTGTCCGAAAGACGGTAATAGAAATAAAAGCAGCTAAAATAATTGTAAAAAAATAACAGACGTGTCCTGTATTACAGAGCACCTGACTTCACCAGGTGTCCTTTTCATACAGAGAGTAAATTTGGTGTCCAATGTTTTCAAAGCGGAGTCGAATGAAGCTCCAGCAGAAAGATCTGGACCACAGAACGCTTTTTTTTGGGTGCTTTGTGCTCATTCTTTCCAAATGGCAAAAAAAGAAGGAAATTTTGGGTTTCTGATTTTCATGCTGGCACTTCACCTTTGTGTGTGTGTGTGTGTGTGTGTGTGTGTGTGTGTGTGTGTGTGTGTGTGTGTGAGAATTCATTTATATACAAAAGAGCAGGAACTGCGAAATTGGAAGAGCATCAGCACGCTATACAACAGCAGTCAGGATTAACTGAGAGGAAGAACAGGGATGAGATAAGAGTGAGAGAAAGAGAGAAAGAAAGAAACGAGAGAGGAAAAAACAAAAACAAAAAAAAGGGGCTGCAAAGTTCCTGCGTTTTAGACGAAGCCTCCTGTCTGTTGCTGGAAAACGTCAATTGTGTCTTCATCCTCCATTTCCAACTGTGAGAAGCAAAGAGAGAAGAGAGGGAGAGAAGGAGGGAGGGAGAGGGAGAGAAACATAAGTGAGCATCATATATGGCTATGGGCAACTTTTTGACTTTCATATGCGAGATATTTCACACTTGAAAGCTTCAGACAGGTTTAATGATGCAAAACTGGATGTCGTTATCCAAAAAAAAAGGTGCTTCGACTTCACACTGCTGGGGTTTGAGATGGAAGGGGGAAATAAATTGCCAATGACTGAAACATTATCGGGGGAAGGGAGTGTGAGTGTGTGTGTGTGTGTGTGGGGGTACAAAGGGAGGCGATTATATAATAATACACTACAGCGTTTTCTTCACTCGTTTTCTACACTAACTGCTCATTCAGAGGGACTCGGATGTGAAGGTGTGGTGCGGTGACGTCTTCAGTAAGGAGCGGTTTATTTTAGTTAAGGAAGGAGTCTCCAGTGTAAAGGGTAAAGCTTGAGGTAAATAAAATATATAAAAAGAGAGGGAGTCACTGTTCGCATAAAAGGGTTATGAATGTAACAATAAATGGATAAAAAGTACGTGTCTCCTGAGTGATTAATTTTTTTTGCTGAGGCGATTGGGGACGCAGCTGCAGCTACCGAAAATTAATTAACGCCTTCTGACCGATCAGATTGAATTTTTCTTTGTTTAAGAAGAAAAAAAAAGTATGTTTCTACACCGTTTTCGATAAACCACCGTAAGTCCACCATAGTGTTTAATGTTCCTTTATTCAGTAAAAAAAAACGTCACATTGCGCCGTAATATTCCATCAATCCTGCACGACTTTCCAGCTCGTATTTCCTCGTTCCTCATTATATTTGTATGATGATCCAGCTCTATTAAGAGGCAGCGTGATGGCAGGCTGTAATGGTGCGTGTTTTCCGGCTTTAACGATCAATTGATCTTGTTTTTTTTTGTCGATCGGGGACACAATGGCCGTCTCCTCTGTGTTGTTAAAATGAAAGGAAATGAGCCTCCACTTAATACCTACCCATCTGCATGAAATATGCATTTCCATCTAAACAGCTGACACAGGCTTTTTGTTAAAGGCGTGCACACGTTCAGCAGAGTCCCGAGGGACCGGCCGAGGGTTCGAACAAAGCTGCCATATGCGAGGTCCAAATGTCAGAGCGTGTCAGCGAGACGTTTGATTTAGTAACAAGCTACAAAACGTGTATTCTGATAATGAACCTTACAGAAAGGGTTAAACGATATAACAAGATACAGATCGTTTCTACAATATACGTTATGTGCTACAGTGAAATATGTAAATTGCAACAAAAAAAAAGCTATTAAGTGGGCGGGGCGAATTGTGAATAGGGGGCGGAGTCGGGGTGAAAAGTGAGTGAATAAGCGCTTTATTTATTCTCTGTGGGTCTTTGAATAATTTTTTAATAATTTGCTGAAAAGCTGTGAAAATGGTTGAACACTTTAATATTGTTATTTATGTATAAAATGCTTTAAAACAAAGAAGAAATGTATTTAATTGACTGATGTGGAACAAAAGATTGAATGACACTCGTATTTCTTAATTTATTTCAGTTTATTATTGATCTGTATATTTTATTTATTATTTTTTTAACCAGTCCTAAATAATGTACTTAAGACATTTCAGACCCTGACATGACAACGCCTAATAGCCCCCATCTTCAACACATCCACTGAAAGATGCACTTAACCCGGGTCAACATCCAAAGGTCAATATCGGAAATCATATATTCAAACGCCTGCGGTGATTTGAGCGGAAGGAAAATGTCATCATGAGGTAAATTCAGCAGGGTCACGCACGGAGAGCTCAAAAATAATCAGGTTTTTGCCAACGATACAATCGACATGGACTGAAAGGTGATCACTGGGTGTTTTAAATATATAAGTAATCAAATTTCTCTCTATAGGAACTTTAGTGAAGGAGAACATGGTGGAAAATTTCAACTTCCTGTTCGTCTACTAATCTGATTATCGGGTTCTAATCTGCTATTAGTTTTATTTCAGTATACGGTGCTATAGTGTGCTGTTTACATTACATTACATCAAATCCTCCAGTTTCTGAATAAATCGGATTTTAATCGGATTATTGAATACATTATATCCTCCAGTATTTTAATAAATCGGATTATAATCAGATTACTGTATACATCAGATTCTCCTGAACTAAATGGAATAATAATCAAAATACCAGCCTACAATTAAAATCATGTGAAATTCAAACATGCACTCGGACCCCTTTAGATTGGACTGTAACTGTATTCCTGAGGTCACGGGTCATGTGACGTAGGGTCATACCTGTGCAGGTGTGTCCGTCTCATTAATGGGCTGTCCGTCAAACCGGAATCGGATTTGCCTCATCGTCAGTCCCTAAAAACAGAATGAGATAGAAAGAAAAAATATCAGTTCAGCACTTTACCCACACACACACACACACACACACACACACACACACACACACACACACACACACACACACACACACACACAGTCCCAAGAGAGGTCAGCAGTCCCCCACTGCTGATTAGCTTGGGCTGAAGAAAAAAAAAAAATCAATATTACATTTACACTAGACATTTCCAGATGATCCAGAAATACACTGTTTACCTTCTCAATCCAAACACCGTTCTGCCCCTCATCTCCACCCCTTCATCCTGTTAAACCCTGAAGATCACGTCTCACGATAGAGCTGGGAGATCCCACAATACCAATAACGATAACGTGATCAGATACATCACATGATAATGTTACAGGTTTCTTCGTAGGAGTTAAACCGCGTCCGAAACATTTACTCCGCCTGCTATTAAAGAAATTGATCGAGGATCCATTACGTATTCGCGAGCTAAACCGTAAAGCCCCAGGATCCATACCTTTTGGTTGCCTAGCAACAGCGCTCCCCACACGTTTTAACGGCTTCAACGGCTACATCTTTTGTGAATTGCCAGTTTTTTACTTTCGCCCAAACGTCGTATGACGTGTCCGACGTTCCTCTTCCTCCGTCGCTCAAAATGTACGTTTGTACGAAGGAGGATCGAATCTCCATATACGTGCCTTCGTATTAAAATCACGTGAAAGCTTTTGTTCTCACTGGCAAGACAACAGATATGCAGAGTCATCTTTTTTTGTTTCATGCCGTGTCCGTCCTTTGAGCCATGCAATTCATTTATGAGATTAGGAGCTGTGGCCTGGCCAGAAACCTCAAGTGTCCTCTTACTCGAGTTTGCTCTTGTGGACTTTTCCTGGATTTAATCGGTGCCTGCACTAATCGTGCGCTCGGTGTGGGAACAGTGACGCGTGTTTGAACATGGTTTATGGTTTCATTTACTCAGCTTTGGGACAAGTGCCTGGTTCCCCCTCTGTTCTCCTCAGCGGGTGGAGATTTACTGCATGTTCTCGAAATCAATAAAAGTCACAGGTTGGAAAGACTTCAAAAATAATATAGATTTGTCAGTCTGAGATTCGAGTCTGAGACGATGCAGAGGTTCTTTTATTCTGGTTATTATTTAGTCTGTAGTTACAGTTTTTTATATTAGAATTGATGCTTTTTCAAAAAAACAACTATTGTTCATGTTATGACTGTGATATTACTATGTTATGACTACATAATGAGTACGATATGACTGTTATAACTTTGATATGACTATGATATGACTACGTTATGAGTATGATATGACTGAACTAAATGATTATGATATTACTGTTATGACTCCGTAATGACTACGTATTGACTACGTTATGAGTATGATATGACTGTTATAACTATGATGTAATTATGATATGACTCATAACTATGATATGATATGACTGTTATGACCATGTTATGACCATGATATGACCATGTTATGACCATGTTATGACCATGATACGACTATATGACTTAACAATGATCTGATTATGATATGACTGTTATGACTACGTATTGACTGTTTTGAGTATATGATTATAACTATTATATGAATATGATATGACTATGATATGATCATGTTAATACTATTATATGACAATGATATGATCATGTTATGACTACATTATAACTACGTTATGAGTATGATATGAGTGTTAAAACTATGATACGACTATGATATGATAACTACATATTGATAGGGTGGCTAGAATGTCTTTTAGCAAATGTAGCATTATATGAACTGTATTATATCACTCAAGCTACTAGAAATACAGCAAGAAAAATCAGTGGCCGCCAATAAAATACATGGTCCTTAGTTTCCAATCATTTTAATAATTCCGTGTCAAATTGACTTAGAAATTCCTATTTTTAGTGATCGATGTGTCGTATCAAACAGGGAATAGAGACACCGCCATCAGCGATCCTCTAAAGAGGTCACCGCGTGACCAATCCATATCCTACGACTTGTTGTCTTATCGAGATACGAATTCGCAGGTCAAAGTTCGCCAAACCTCAATGCGGCGAGCTAACGTTTTTGGGAGACGCACGATGGAGCAGAACGTGTACTGTGAGTGCGGATAAACACATTCCAGATATCATATTGAGATTATTTTTGTGAAAGTGTTAAAAAGTGTGTGATTATACAAAATGTTACAGAAGATATTGCAATACACATCGTAACCCTCTGCCCTTAACTCTTTTATAAATCCCAGTGGATTGATAAACCACATAAACCTAAAATACATCCTGACAATCAGAAGGAACTAATTTACTACTTCAATAAAAGGATTCATGTGTGGGATATTGGGTTGTGTGATAAAAGTGAGGAAACCACAAGATCGGATTTAAAACCGGCATGAAATCAGATCTATATTGTGCCTCTGATGTACACTAGTTAAGGGTTCAATCATGTTTGCGATCATTTACGATTGATTCGCGTGTGTGTGTGTGTGTGTTGTCACTCACCTGCCTCTCGCAGTAAGCCTTCATGAGTTTGCTGAGCGGCGTGTGCCTCTTTATCTTAAACTGAACCACTGAGCCGTCCTGTCCCGCCACCTTGAGGTTGATGTGATCATTGTTCTCGGTTTTCACTCCCTCCTACACACACACACACACACACACACACACCTAATCAGTGTCTCTTGTTTGGAGTTCAATCCCACAGATTTTCATTCCAGTCTTTAGCTCCGCCTACTTTCAGAGGAAAATGCAGTTTGATTTGATTGACGGTGCAGTCCAACAACAAAAAAACCCTTTCAAACACCTGCTCTGATTTTTTTCACCCACTAGCATCTTACTGCATCCGCAAAGCCAACAGCGTTCAGGTTCCTCAACACACAGCACTGAACTGTACATAACACACTCATTACTCATCTCAATTCATTCCACCACCATTATATAATTATATTTAATCAATCTGTTTACATGCTGTTTTGTGCCTCTTGATTGCTGCTCTTGCACAACATTGTGTTTATGTTTACAAATACACTTGTATAAAGTTCTTTCTTTTGCACATTGTCTTGTGTGGTCTGTCTTTGCACTGTTTACACTCGGCTGCACACGAGACACTTTCTGTGGCGAGGACACTCACTTCAGTCCTTTGCTCTGTGTTCTGTTATGTAGCTGTTATTGTTTGTTTGTGCACTTTTCCATTTTTGAGTCTGATTTAGAAGAAGACCGGAGATTATTATAACAGCACAGAGGAGAATAAATCAGGAATAGACTGTTCAACAAGGAACTGTTTTAACTGGGAACTCCTTAAACACATTTAGGATTAACTGGAAACACATTTAAGACAAAATGCCAACACCTTAAACTGCTTTAGGACAAACTGGGAACACCTTAAACTGAACTGCTTTAGGACAAACTGGGAACACCTTAAACTGCTTTAGGACAAACTGGGATCACCTTAAACTGCTTTAGAACAAACTGGGTTCACCTTAAACTGCTTTAGGACAAACTGGGATCACCTTAATCTGCTTTAGGACAAACTGGGATCACCTTAAACTGCTTTAGGACAAACTGGGAACATGTTAAACTGCTTTAGGACAAACTGGGATCACCTTAAACTGCTTTAGAACAAACTGGGTGCACCTTAAACTGCTTTAGAACAAACTGGGATCACCTTAAACTGCTTTAGGACAAACTGGGAACATGTTAAACTGCTTTAGAACAAACTGGGATCACCTTAAACTGCTTTAGAACAAACTGGGCTGTTCAACAAGGAACTGTTTTAACTGGGAACTCCTTAAACACATTTAGGATGAACTGGAAACACATTTAAGACAAGCTGGGAACACCTTAAACTGCTTCAGGACAAACTGGGAACACCTTAAACTGCTTTAGGACAAACTGGGAACATGTTAAACTGCTTTAGGACAAACTGGGATCACCTTAAATTGCTTTAGGACAAACTGGGATCACCTTAAACTGCTTTAGGACAAACTGGGAACATGTTAAACTGCTTTAGGACAAACTGGTAACACCTTAAACTGCTTTAGGAGAAACTGGTAACGCCTTAAACTGCTTACGGACAAACTGGGAACACCTTAAACTGCTTTAGGACAAACTGGGAACACGTTAAACTGCTTTAGGACAAACTGGGACTCCTTAAACTGCTTTAGGACAAACTGGTAATGCCTTAAACTGCTTTAGGACAAACTGGTAATGCCTTAAACTGCTTTAGGACAACCTGGTAATGCCTTAAACTGCTATAGAACAAACTGAGAACACCTCAAACTGCTTTATGACAAACTGGAGACAACTTGAACACCTTTATGATGAACTGGAAACACCTTTAGAATGAACTGAAGACTCCTTACATTATTCACATCATCACAACCTGATCTCACTAAAGCTCTTGTAGCTGAGTGATCACTGATCCCCACAGATACACATCCAAAACCTGGTGAAAAAACTTTTATAAATATAATATTTAATATATATATATATATATTAAACATATTATTTTGTAATACTTTAATCACTTTAGTTGCTGATGCTAAACCATCTTATAAAATATTAGCTAGCAACATTTTAGCCAACATCCAGTTTTATGCTAACACAAAGTAAACAAGAAAGAGGTTAATAAAGTTCATTTTCATTGTCGCGGTTTTTAACTTGTCCATGAGTACATTTCATTATTATTCATCTGTAGTAAACGTTGTTTGAACCTCATTTTGGTTGAATGAAACAGTATATAAAGACGTCCTCAGACTAGCCGAGCTTTTCTAGCTAGCTGTGGGTAATGATGGCGGCCGAGCCAAAAGCGCGTGCACATCTCTTCCGGTGCCGAGCAGCAGCTGCAGCAGTTCCAGTGTTTATCCACTAAGCGGAATATTCTCTTTTTAATCTCCGCATTATTATTATTTATTTATTTTAACGTTTTATTAGATTGTAGACGAGCCGTACAGCGGTATAATCTTTATATATATGTGTATATATGTATATGTAAATGTGTATATATATATAAATATGTGTGTTTGTGTGTATATGTATATAATTATTTTATTATTATTCAGTAAAGCTCACCTTGGGTTTCTCGTCAGCCATGGTTATTGTATAAGCGCTGCCCTTTTACGCCGCCACACACACGAGGAAAAAAAAAAACAAAAAACAAAAAAAAAAAACCGACTACGCGGGGACGCGCACGTCCGCGCTCCCGCCTTTAAAAACCGGCCGCGACGTGCGCGTCCACGACTCCTGCGCTCGTGCACGCCGAGCATTGCTGATTGGCCAAGGGAGCGAGAGAAGGCGGGGGGAGGGGAAGACGGCGACGAGGGATGGGGGAGGGGGCAGACGCGGACGCGGACGCGCAGGAATGGGGCGGCTGTGCTCGCGAGCGTGCACGCGCGCGCCCAAACGACTGAAATACAGCGTTTCCTTTCTTTGTATTTCCTTTTTTTTTTATTTTATTACTATTATTATTACTACGAATGAATCATCAAGTATAAGTATGCATAAAAAACATCGACATAGTTCGTTTGAAAAAAAAAAATTATATTGGTTAATTGATTATAAAAAAGGGGGACTTTTTTAAAGTGGTAACCATGACAACCGAGCATGGCGCCGTCTGTCCCTCATTCATTCACTCACACATTGTGTTGCTCGGACGCCATTTTTGTTTCAGTGATTAGATTTCGGTCCTTCTCACTGTTTTCATCTTTATTTATCTAAATACGGCTCATATAAATAATTCCGTAGCTTCAAAACAACACGGAATTCGTGAAAAAAGTTTTAAACATTTCATTTTTCAGCTTGGAATCACATTAAAGTGAAGAAATCCATCTGTATCATCAAAACACCTCATAAACACGAATCCACATTTATTTTTTTATAGCTTAATCAAAAAATAGAATTTATCTCTGAATCTAACCCTCAATTTATCATTTCTTAATGCGTTTTCTAAACTTTATTATGATGATTGTTATATTTAGTTTTACTCAGGCGCTCTGACTGGCCGCCTTTACCTACGTCACTTCCGGGGTCCTAACAGCGAGTAGCCTGAACGAGGCGCTAAAATCTTGAAGCTTGTGAAGTTAGCTTTATTGCTAATGCTGCTTAAAATATCATTTATTTAAAAACTATCCGGATTTATTGGGATTTTATTTCATTTTTTTCTGTAAATGGAGGAATTAGATGTGGAGCCGACAACAACGGTAAATAGAGTGAAAAATATTACAGATATTGACATTTATAATCTAATTGTGTAATAATAACAATAATAATAATAAATACTATATTACACATAATTATACATTTAATAAAATGCATTGGAATTTAATATATTTATATAAAATTAGATTCTCTGTGGCGTTATAACACCATACAGAGTATTTATAATATAAATATATAAACAATATATAATTTATTCCTGCTGTCATTTTCTTCTTTGTCTGTATTATGTGTTTAAAAGTATGTGCAAAGTCTTTCCACTTGGTTTCTGGGGCATATCTGTGGTGGTAGGGGTTCAGAGATCCCTCCAGTTAAAGATCTAAATCTCTCCAGTTCATCCTAAAGGTGTTCACTGTGATTGAGAAGGTCTGAGCTCTGTGTCAGACCCTCAAGTTCTTCCAGTCCAACCTTCATGACCGGTGGAGGTGTAATAATGAAGCAGGCTTCAGGCTGGAACCTCTTAGTTTCACGTCATGAGCTCCAATGTTTTGTGAAGTGTGTACACTTGATTTTGGGGGTGTGGCTATAGGGATTGTTAATCATTCAGAAATATGAGGTGGTATCAAAAATGTTTACAAGAAAGTAGTTTATTTATCTACGTTCACACACCATCACCTTCAGAATAGTGAGATTGCTTGGATCGTTCTCCGGCTATCATCGTGCACGAGTTGCTGAATGGTTCCGTCATTTTCGCGTCTTGAGCTTGTATGTGGTCCGAATAGCACCACTTAGCACCGTTAGTCCTTTTGCTACCACCCCTTACAAGCATTAGTGAGATCAGGTTGTGAATGATGTGAGGAAGCTCCACTTCATCCCAACGATTTGTAATGCTGGAGTGTACAGAGACCTCCTGTACAAAATGTGGTACCAGTTTAGGGGAAGAACCAAATACAGGTGTGGTGGTCAGGGGGCACATACTTTTGGGCATATAGTGTGTATAGAATTATTGATGGGGATTATTTCTTTAATAAGAAAATTGCTGTAGAATCAAATCAAATATTTACTTTATAGTATTTTCTGTGTGTGTGTGTTCTCTCATAGCTAATCCCCGGCGCGGGTCTTAAACAGAAACATCTGGGCTTTGAATGGGGTCCAGGAGACCTGCTGATGTACGAGACCAACTTCAAATTACAAGGTAGCAAACACTGGTGGTGTGTGTGTGTGTGTGTGTGTGTGTGTGTGTGTGTGTGTGTGTGTGTGTGTGTGTGTGTGAGTCACATGGTACGTTTGTGGATCATTGGCCCATAACTGTCTTTACGCACACATACACAGGTCCCGGCTCTGGAGGCTCTGATCGTCCTTTCATCTTCTGGTTGCGCAGAGACGAGGACATCTATTCGCCCATCCTGCGTAAGCTCTTCAACGAGTCTCATCACATCTTCGTCGGGCTGCAGAACATTAAAGATGACGTTCCAAGCAAAAACAAGAAAGCACAGTAAGGAGAAACAGATTTACACCCGCGTTCGAATCATCACACCTCCTTCACGTCATTCAGCAGCACGAGGAAAGTTTCTCCCCTAGAATTCATGAATATTTTGGAGTAATGAAAGTTGAGGTAGAATCTATGTTTTTGGCAGAAGAATGGTTTATGCCGGTCGTCTCTGATTGGTCAGGTGGCGTTGATTCATTTCCTTTAAGAGTAACAAATAAAATGGCTTGTGGTTATGAAGAGTTTTACATTCAAGTGTCCAGCGATGAACCTCAACAATGATGGAAGTGTAATGAATGAACAGTTGGTTGCACCCACATGAGGCTGGTTTCCTCATTTCTTCCTCATGAGTTTTTGAAGAACAATCTGATTCCTTCTTCATTACCGGTTTAAACCTGTTTTAGATGAATTGAAGGAAGGAGTCTCCAGTGTCAGCACTTTGTATATCAGTAGTAAAGCAGGAAGTTTAAGTTTAACTCTGTTTGTGTCTCTGCAGGTTTGTGAGCATCAGTAAGAACTACAGGTCTGTAATACGAGCCTGTATGGAAGAACTGCAGCAGGTCGCAGGTCAGTGTGTGTAAATGTGTGTGTGTTTGTGTGTGTTGACCAAAGTTAACGTGTGTGTTGCTCTTCTTCTCTCTACAGTATCGACTACAGACACACAGTACAGTAACCAGGTACTGATTCACACTCGTACACAGTAACCGTGTAAATCTACAAATATATATATAATTAGAATGATAGAAATCTAGAATAATAATATTGTGTATATATTAAAACGTTGTAGGGATTGAGGTGTGCGTCTGTGTATATATTCAGGTGTCCATTCTCTTAGCGATCGAGCTGATCTGGAATCTGTGTGAAGTGCTTTTCATCGACGCAGCCCCGGGTAAAGTCGCCTCCAATGACTCACATTCACACACTTACCTCACACTTTATACCCACACTGTGAGTGTGTACACTCCAATGTTATTGGTGTTTTTGCGTTTAGCCGGCTCTCTGCTGCTGCACCTGCTGGACTGGGTGCGTTTACACAAAGCCGACGTGGATGAAAAGGCGCGCGAGGTCCTGCAGAGCGAAAGCCCCGCACGTCATCACGCCTACTGGGACGTGGTACTGTGACCTTTCATTCTCCATCAGCCAGTTTAAACTAAACCTGACAAACAGTATTAACTCTCTCTCTCTCTCTTCCTATGTGTGTGTGTGTGTGTGTGTGTGTGTAGGTGATTAGTTTTGTCCTGCAGGGACGCATGGACGAGGCTCGACAGGTTCTGCAGAAACAGGCGTCTCTCCAGCCGGCATCCAGAGCCACGTATCAGCTCATGGACAGCCTGCTGCACAAAATGCCAGTGTTTAACGTGAGGACTGAATTTATACCCATATATAATTTACATTCATATGTTTCCTCCAAATTAACACACATACACTGAATCTACAGCAGATGGTGACGTGTGAAACCGATCCTGCTGCAGATGCAATGCTGGTTATTTAAACTGGTGTGTGTGTGTGTGTGTGTGTGTGTGTGTGTGTGTGTGTGTGTGTGTGTAGCCCGGCAGCACTCAGACCCTCACAGAGTTTGATATGAAGTGGAGGCACTGGCACGAAGAGTGCGACCGATGTCTCCAGGACAACTCCTTCGCCAGCAACCGTCAGCTGGAGACCATCTGCAAGGTGAGGCCTTGTCCAACCTTCATAATAATAATAATAAATAGCTCACAAGGAAGGACATTGTACAGAGACACTGCATGCCAATGTTCAGGTCGATTGGACGAACAGTTGCCTAGTTATAGCCATTTTTATGTTATCTTATAGCACCACCTAGAGGTCAAGCTTCAAATTTTTTAAAATTTGACCAAGCTCATATTTTTTACGTTTTGGTGACTCTTTGCAAAGTTGAGTCGAAAATTGTTGGTTAATTATGGATATTTACTGTCTAGCTAACATGTCTGCACTGGATTGTTTCCGATTGTGCATAAAAACCTTGGACTAGTTTGTAAAAGTAGGCTTTTATCATAATTGAGAATAATTAATGAACCATTTGATATGCAGCAGTGGTCCTTGAGGGGAATTTGCTCAGCATGAGGAGGTCTATTAAATGATATGAAGATTGAGTGTATGTTTGTAAAATCGTGCAATATACTATCATTTATACACTTGAAAAACACAATATCGCCCCCAAGTGGCCGATTTCTGTAAAAATCTTTACACACCTTTAGGGCCATTGGACATACTAATAAAAATAATCCCTACACTTACAAAAGGATTTCTGAGCTTGAACCCGTAATAATTCATAATAAGTTAATTTGAAATATATCAAGTTTTTTTAGACTGTTTAGAGATTTTAATAAACGAGTCGCTGCGTGTGTTCAGGTTCTGGTTGGAGATGAGGACGCTCTGTTGGAACAGAAAGAGCTGCTGGGAACCTGGTACCATTTACTGATCAGCCGCCTTCTGTTCTCTCATCCTACTGTTAAACCCGCTGAGCTGCACTACTACGCTCAGGTACACACACACATGCACACGCACGTATTTATATACACGTGTTCCAGTTCGTTCATAGGGCTGAGGTCAGAGTCAGTGCTGGAACGGGTTTGTGTCCAAAGACGTCCAATACAATTGTGTCCTCCAACTTTGTGCTAATAGTTTGTGGAAGAACCACATGTGGCTGTAAATAATTGGGTGTCCTAATACTTTTGGCCATATTGTGTATATTAAATATTAGATGTTGGTTGAGTAAAAATTCTGCATGTGGGAACATTACAATTCCTCCTGTTCCTATAAATCAGTGCTGTATTTTTCCTCTGTGTGTGTGTGTGTGTGTGTGTGTGTGTGGGTGTGTGTGTGTGTTTAGTCGAGTATGGACATGTTCCTGGAGTCTCACAGTGTTCCAGAACCTCTGGACAGCATCTTACTGGCTGCGTTTGAGTTCGACCTTCACCAAGTTATTAAAGACTGCAGGTGAGACGTCATACACACTGAACTCAACACACTCACCTCTCTCTCATCTCTCTCTCACCTCTCTCTCATCTCTCTCATCTCTCTCTCATCTCTCTCTCATCCCTCTCTTATATCTCTCATGCCTGTTTTTTTTACTTTTTTTTACTTTTGTACTTTTTTTTTACATCTCTTACCCAGCTCCGTATTAATTCATATTTGTGCAATATGTTAAGTGTATGTTAAGTGTGTGTTTGTGTGTGTGTGTGTGTGTGTGTGTGTGTGTGTGTGGTGTGTACTGATCTGCAGCATTGCCCTGAATAACTGGTGGTTTGTGGCTCATCTGACTGACCTGCTGGATCACTGCAAACTCCTGCAGTCACACAACCTCCAGTAAGATCTGATCTGTTTTTATTTTAATTTTATTTTTTTGTTTTATACTAGATAGTTCTGTATTATTTCTAATTGATTGTGTGTGTGTGTAGTTTTGGTTCTAACCTGCGGGAGTTCCTGGTGCTGGAGTACGCCTCTGGACTTTTCTCACATCACAGGTGTGGAGTCCGTCTTCATGTTACACACACAGACACACACACATATATATATATATATATATGGACAATTAATTGCTTAAACACTTGGGTGATTCTTACACCTGGCGTGTGTGTGTGTGTGTGTGTGTGTGTGTGTGTGTGTGTGTGTCAGTCTGTGGCAGCTGGCGGTGGATTATTTCGATCACTGCCCCGAGTTCGGTCGTGTGTACCTGGAGCTGCAGATCGAGAGAGTGCCGCTGGAGACGGAGCGCAAAGCTCTAAAAGTGCTCAGGATCTGTGAACAGAGACAAATGAACGAGCAAGGTGTGTATACACACTCAAACACACACACACACACACACACACACAAACACGCGATCATAACTATGGTGTAGTGATCTGAATTAAACAGTTTGCTGGGGTGGGGATTATGTGATGACTGTTTTCTATAATTCCCTGATGTTTATGGACGTGTGTGTGTGTGTGTGTGTGTGTGTGTGTGTGTGTGTGTGTGTGTGTGTGTGTGTGTTTTGCAGTACGCAGTATCTGTAAGATCATGGCTAAAAGGGCTCTCAGTAATAATAGACTGGGTTCTGCTTTGTCCTGGAGTATCAGAGCTAAAGACGCAGCCTTCGCCACACTCATCTCCGAGAGGTCTGTCTGTCTGTCTGTCTGTCTGTCTGTCTGTCTGTGCATGTGTGTCTGTGTATTCCAAAATTTCCTGTTTCCCTCTGCTATCCTGTATTATATAATGCTATAATGATGATATAACACTCCTGAACATTATAGACTTTAAATGTGTTTATGTGTCTGATGTGCAGGTTTCTGCAGGATTACTGCACACGTGGCTCGTTCTCCGATTTGGATCTGATCGATAACCTCGGACCTGCCATGCTCCTCAGCGACAGTGTGTGTGTGTGTGTGTGTGTGTGTGTGTGTTTTGCAGTACGCAGTATCTGTAAGATCATGGCTAAAAGGGCTCTCAGTAATAATAGACTGGGTTCTGCTCTGTCCTGGAGTATCAGAGCTAAAGACGCAGCCTTCGCCACACTCATCTCCGAGAGGTCTGTCTGTCTGACTGTCTGTCTGTCTGTCTGTCTGTCTGTCTGTCTGTCTGTCTGTCTGTCTGTCTGTCTGTCTGTGCATGTGTGTGTGTCTGTGTGTTCCAAAATTTCCTGTTTCCCTCTGCTATCCTGTATTATATAATGCTATAATGATGATATAACACTCCTGAACATTAGAGACTTTAAATGTGTTTATGTATTTCATGTGTCTGATGTGCAGGTTTCTGCAGGATTACTGCACACGTGGCTCGTTCTCCGATTTGGATCTGATCGATAACCTCGGACCTGCCATGCTCCTCAGCGACAGACTCACATTCCTCGGTAACCTCTCATTGAATTAAATGATTTTAGTGAATCTATCCAAAACCTATTTATTGATTCATGTAACCATAACAGATTTTTTTTGTCTTCATAATATTTACAATTACGGCATTTAACAGACGCTCTTATCCACGCCGACTTTACCCACAGAGTTCCCACAATATATCAGCTCAAAATTACCCCCGAAAATGAGATCTCTGCGAGCTGATTCATGTAACACCCCATTAAAAAACTTCTAAAACTTTAAAACTTCTCCTGGAAAAAAAAAAAGTTTCTTTAGAGTCTTCAGCTGAGTTTGTGTGTTGGTGTGGATTCATGTAGCCATATTGGTCCACAGGTCAATGGAAGGTCCTCAGAAACATTGCGATGTGTGTGTGTGTGTGTGTGTGTGTGTGTGTGTGTGCGCAGGGAAGTACCGTGAGTTCCACCGTCTGTATGAAGATAAGAAGTTCACCGAAGCGGCGAAGCTCCTGCTCTCCCTCATGACAGCGAAGATCGCTCCTCGTAGTTTCTGGATGACTCTGCTCATTGACGCCCTGCCCTTACTGGAGCAAAAAGAGGTACACACACACACACACACACACACACACACACAGTTTTCCCTGCAGTTGATTACAATGGGATTGTTCGAATATGTTCAAACAGATATAAGAAAAGATTCCATATTTATTCCAAGTTCAAGTTTATTTCTTGAGTGCTCTACACAATGGACATTTAAAGTAGTCCAATGTCCAAACTCTACATGAGGTGATCTCCAAATGGAGCTGGTACATCTCTAGATGGTTCAGGATGATTGTGGGAAAGGCATCTACTTTTTTGAAGGTCCACAACTGGTGCTGGTGCAACCTCAGGGGTTGGTAGAGCTTCAAGAGCATTAGTCCGATCAAGGGCTTATTTTGTGTATGATGTAGAAGAGGCTCAGTGGGGTTGAGGAGGTCAGTGCACTGTGCAGGATCTTCGAGTTCTTCCTCTCCGACCTTCACATCAACTAGCGTGTCTTCATCAAGCTCACTTTTTGTACATGAGCATCATCAGTATTGAAAAGAGGTCTTTTAATTGCACTAATAAGAAACTGTAATACCACAGGGTACAGGCAGCCTGAACAAGAGATTCAGATTTTGGCGGGAAAAAGTTCATAGTGTTTCATATTCAACTTGAGAAGCTCTAATCAGGAGTCCAGAATAGTTTTTCCTTCCTTATAAAAAGATTGTGAATATTTGAATTTGAGTGAAATCAATCCTCAGCTTTATTTCCAGGATGATGGCATTTATATGGAATTGTAATTTTGTGTGTGTGTGTGTGTGTGTGTGTAGGTGATCTTTTCAGTGGATCAGACCCATGAACTTATGTTTTGTCTGGAAGAGTTGACCTCGAACAACAACGAGCTCAAATCTGAGCATCGAGCACAGGTACCACACACACACACACACACACACACACACACACACACACACACACACACACACACACACACACACACATTTCTCTCCATCAATGTTAATATATATATAAAATAAAATCTGTGTGTGTGTGTTTCAGGATGATGATGATGATGTCGAGTCCACAAAACTGGAGCTTCTGCGATTAGCTCTGGCGCGTAACCTGGCGATGGCCATCGTGAAGGAGGGAACAGTCGAGGCCTAAACACACACACACACACACACACACTCTCTCTGCGAATACATTATTTCACAGAACCCCATACTTTCTCACTCTACTGTATATAAAACTGATAAATGAAATGTTTTGACATTTAATAAAAAACTGCTTTGTTATTTGTTTTGCAAAATCTGCCGTTCTTTCCGGAGTGTGTGTGTGTGTGTGTGTGTGTGTTTATGGCAAGAATAAGCTCATATATTTTGTCATTGGTCATAAATGTAGTTTGTTGCTACAAAACGCATGTGAAATTTCAGTGCTATTTATTGCCCGGTCTCAATAGAATGTCTTGCTTTTTAGATCATCAGAATTTCATGAAGTTTTCAGGTTCCGTCAGGAATTAGAGACCCGCCTTCACACCCGCATTCATAAATTACCCTGTTAAAACTACACAAAAGACTAAAACCAGTCAAACAAATTGTATTGCAGTTCAGAAAATTGTAATGGAGGCTGAATTAAAAACAGGACTAGTTCACAAAAGTAGTATTTTATTGACACTAGTGTAAAGCAAAGTCAACAAGTAAGAGATGAAATGAAAGAATAAAACGTGTATAAAAGTACAGTATACAAACCACAAAGTGAAATGTGCTGATAGCTCAAATTTTGCAGTTTTATCCTGATTCACCAATAAGCTAATCTAGAAACATGCTAAATACTGAACTAAATACCGATGGGGTTTATAAGATCATAACATTGGTACATTAGGCATATTACCATTTAAGACCAGTGCTGTTAGGCTCCTAAAACTAAACTGATTATCCCTACAGTTAATATACTGTATACAGAGGAATATATAAAGATCACTCATATATTTAATGCATATGTGAAATATGAAGCATGACCCTGATCACACATGTGACTGAATAAATGTAATACAGAAGTATGTGCTTCTCTTTAACACTGGTTTTCTCCACTGCAAAGAAAAGATGTTGAAAGTGCTGTATTTATATTTAGTAAAAAAAACTGAAATAAAGAATTCTATTAATGTTAAAAAGCTTCTGAAATGCAAAACAAGATCTAAGGTATTTATTCCCCTTTTGAAATTTATTAACGAGTTTTATGAGAATAAAGAGCTGTCGAGAAATTCATTACATGACACCCACATAATAATAAAAAAAAATTTCCCAGAATAGTTTAAAGATGGAAGAAGGAAATACAAAGGTCATGGATAAAGGCACATTTAGTATCATCGGTTTCTTTGGGGGGAGATAGTTTATTTTGTTTTTTTTTTGGTTTTAAACCAAGCAGTGACACTGAACCCACGCTTCAACCTTTAGACTTTTTGAGCCTAAGGTCAGGGCAGGTCATGAGCTGTTATACTTGTGTAGTGTAGAAGTGTAGTCTGATTCACTGTGCACTGGTTCTTTGTTCCGCAACATGGAAAAAGGCAGAACACTGAAGTCTTCATCTCACACACTGATGTTTAACACCTGCTAAATCTAAAAGAACAAATATCTAAATTATTAACCAAAAACTACTTCATGAACAGCAGCATGTAATCACACCTGATCCACAAAAAAAAAAACATTACTTCCTGTTTAATAATTTGTCATTCATCATGTCTTTATTCTTTTATAATATCTTTGTTAAAGGTTTTATCATTTTGCTCAAACTGATAAAAACTTCCACAAGTTCTAACAAGAATGTGAGGAAATGTTGACCATCACATCACTGCTCTTGAAATTGAAAATAAACATATAAAATAAGGGCTATTCGGTCTTTTACGTTTTTTTGTGTATTTATTAAAAAGATTATTACTCACATCAGCTTTTGGAGTTTGTAATGTTCATTATTCTTCAGATCAGAGAGCAACTTCTGTCCTGACTCTCCTATTTCATTCCCATAGAGATCCAGGTTACTCAGGTGTGAGGGGTTTGATATCAGAGCTGAATTCAGAGCGACACAGCCTTCATCTCTGATACCACAATTATACAACCTGCAGAGACACAATAACACACACTTCACTTAGTTTAGTGATATAATGGTGTATAGTCTTCTGAGTTTGCCTGCTCTGAACCAGGCAGAAGTGTGATGTAAACCAGCTAACCATAAAATATATAATAACAAAATTGAATATGTAAATAAATGTAAAAAACTTCTTTCTGCATTTGTATTTTCTTTGTAAATCGTTTTTGGAATCCTTAATCAATGTGATGTGATGCGATGCAATGTGATGTGATGTGATGTGATGTGATGCGATGTGATGCGATGCGATGTGATGCGATGTGATGCGATGTGATGCGATGCGATGCGATGCGATGCGATGCGATGCGATGCGATGCGATGCGATGCGATGCGATGCGATGCGATGTGATGCGATGTGAAGCGATGTGATGCGATGTGATGCGATGTGATGTGATGTGATGCGATGTGATGTGATGCGATGTGATGGCATCCTTGTGGTTCTCAGTGGTAATTCAGAATGTATTAATTATCAATCCAAAGTCCAGTTTGTAACTTTTAACTTTTACTTTAATTACTTTCAGTTTAAAATAATTACACTTTGTCTTAAAAATGAGTAATGTTTTGCTCTATGTACTGCACACATTCTGAAAAATGGCTTCATCTGACATGGAGAAAAGTAACCTGGAAATTTATATAAACTCACCTCAGAGTCTCCAGTTTGCACTCAGGATTCTCCAGTACAGCAGTGAGAAACTTTACTCCTGCATCTTCTACTTTATTGTGAGAGAGATCCAGGTACCTCAGATGTGAGGGGTTTGATTTCAGAGCTGAAGTCAGAGCCGCACAGCCTTCATCTGTGATCTCACAACAATCCAATCTGCAGAGACACAATGATAAACACTTCAGTGTTTAAGGAATCGGACTTTGTATCTGAAGGTAATGAGTTCAAATCCCAGCTGCACCAAGCACACCACACTAGATCATGGACTACGAGTACCATTTTGTAAAATTTGTTTCTGAAAAATTTGTTATATTTCAGAAATTTGTTTGTACTTTCAGAAGATTTCACACATTTAAAGTCGTTTCACGCTGCAGCAACAATCTTCCTTCTAAGGATGTTGATGATGAACCTAAAACCTCTGCCTCAGTCTCACTAATAGAGAATGTGTATCTCTGAGGAGCAGATGATCTTACCCCAGTCTCTCCAGTTTACAGTGAGGATTCTCCAATGTGTCAGAAAGAAACTCCACTCCTGAGTCTCCAATTCTATTTCCATGCAGATCCAGTTCTCTCAGGTGTGAGGGGTTTGAGCTCAATGCTGATTTCAGAGCATCACAGCCTTTACCTGAGATTTCACAAATACGCAGCCTACAGAGACACAATTACACAAACTTCACTCCCTCAGTTTATGTACATGAATACACACTTTGAGAGATTCACCCAGTTTTTAATTTAGGACCTCAGAGAAAGAACTATTGAGGAAACCAATGAGTTTATACTGCTGTTTATTCATCCGCTTCTGTAACACATCTGGCAACCCTGGCAATGGTGACATTAGAATTAATAGAATAAAAACAACCATTAGAGTTTGATGTGCTGCCAAAAAGAAAAAATCAGAGATGTGGAAAAGTGCATTTACATTTGCGGCCTTTAGCAGACGCCCTTATCCAGAGCGATGTACAAAAGTGCTTTGAGTCTCTAGTAATGAATAAATCTTCACTAATACGTCAGATTAAGTTAATGACCTTACCTCAGTATCTCCAGATTACAGTTAGGATTCTTTATTAAAGATGAGAGATCCTTTACTCCAGTGTCTCCTAAATCATTCTCAGACAGATCCAGTTCTCTCAGGTGTGAGGGGTTTGATCTCAGAGCT
>MU551630.1:4078041-4105541 GCA_024362625.1 Silurus asotus
CGTCAGAAAGAAACTCCACTCCTGAGTCTCCTATTCTATTTCCATGCAGATCCAGTTCTCTCAGGTGTGAGGGGTTTGAGCTCAATGCTGATTTCAGAGCATCACAGCCTTCACCTGAGATTTCACAAATACGCAGCCTACAGAGACACAATTACACAAACTTCACTCCCTCAGGTTATGTACATGAATACACACTTTGAGAGATTTACCCAGTTTATAATTTAGGACCTCAGAGAAAGAACTATTAAGGAAACCAATGAGTTTATACTGCTGTTTATTCATCTGCTTCTGTAACACATCTGGCAACCCTGGCAATGGTGACATTAGAATTAATAGAATAAAAACAACCATTAGAGTTTGATGTGCTGCCAAAAAGAAAAAATCAGATGTGGAAAAGTGCATTTACATTTGTGGCATTTAGCAGACGCCCTTATCCAGAGCGACGTACAAAAGTGCTTTGAGTCTCTAGTAATGAATAAATCTTCACTGGTACGCCAGATTAAGTTAATGACCTTACCTCAGTATCTCCAGATTACAGTTAGGATTCTTTATTACAGATGAGAGATCCTTCACTCCAGTGTCTCCTAAATCATTCTCAGACAGATCCAGTTCTCTCAGGTGTGAGGGGTTTGCTCTCAGAGCTGAAGTCAGAGCAGCACAGCCTTCATCTGAGAGATCACAAGAATCCAATCTGCACAGACACAATGATACACTTTATGAACATAAAGATATGTTCAATATATGACAAATAATGTTTTTGTTAAAAGAATAAACATGATTAAAAACATCAAAGTTTTAAAAAGAACTGGCTGCATAGACACGATTGTTGCAAGGATTGTTCCATAATTCTAAAATTATTCTCAATTTCATAAAAGAAGTTTGGCATAACCATGGACTCTTGTAAGAGCTGGTTACCAGCCAACCTGGGCAACTGGGTTTGAATGGTCTTAGTTAGAGAGGTGACCAAGAACCCAATGGTACATTCGATTGAGCGACAAAGATCCTGTGTGGAGAACAGACAAAGTTCCAAAAGAACAACCACTACTGTAATCATCCACAGATATGAACTTGCCCAAAAGTCTGGAAAAGTGGCTAAACACATGTGCAAAACACATGAAAGCCTGCTTGGAGTTTGCAAAAAGCACCTAATGGACTCTGAAACTTTAAGGAACAAGATTTTCTGATAAAAAAAACAACATAAAACTGTTTGGACATCATTCTAAATGTTATATCTAAAGGAAACCTTGCACCACTCATCACCTGCCCAATACCATCCCAACAGTGAAGATCAGAAGTGGCTGAATTACGCTGGGGTGTTTTTCAGCAGAAGGGACCAGGCAACTGGTCAGAAAAAGCTAAATGGAAAGCACAGATATCCTCAAAAAAACAAAACCCTGTTCCACAGTGCTCAGGACCTCAGTCTGGGACAAAGGGTCACCTTAAAACATGACAACGTTTTATGGTAACGTTATATCACAATTTATTGGAAAAATAGCACTACATACAACAATTAACTACAACATTTAATGAGTTATTGTGTTTGTTGGTCTTACTTCAGGTTTTTTATTTTACAGTGAGGATTCTCCAGAAGAACTGAGAGATTCTTCATTCTTGAGTCGTCTTGTTTATTCGAAGACACATCCAGTGTATTTACAGTCAAATGCAGTTCTTTCAGACTGGAGGTTTTTGAGTTGAGCACTGAGACCAGAGCTGAACAATTTCCCCTTTTCATTGTATCACACTTGATGCTGAAGGAAAAACACATGGTTTACTAACAGTCATGCAAATAATCAGACAAGTCCTGAAGCATTTGCTGCAGCGTCTCTCATCAATAACATTCAATTACAGTCAGAGCTCTTCAGATCTATGTAGATCATCACATACACACTGTTTACACATGGAGTAGGAGATCAAATACTCTTAATGTGAAAGCAAGAGATTCTGATTTTACAGGAAGAGACAGTAAAGAGTCTAAATATCCATGCAGCTTTGGATTTATCTAAACATCTGAGACATTTGATTTGTTCTCAACACAGTAGAACCGTGATATTTCCACTTACATTGCTTTTCTGGATGCTGAAATCACAGGCATAAACTTCACAAGAACATCATCTTTTATGTTCTCTGTACTGGTATATTTACTCAGGACAAATTCCTCCTGTTCTTGTGCTGATGTCAGTAAGACGAACACCAGAGCAGACCACTGTGAAGAAGAGAGTTCACTTTGTTTCCCAGATTTCAGGTACTGCTGGATTTCCTCCACTAGAGAATTGTCACCCAGTTCATTCAGGCAGTGGAACAGATTGATGGATTTCTCTGTAGGGAGATCTTTACTAATCTTATCCTTGATGTACTGAACTGTTTCAGCTTTGCTCTGGGAGCTACTTCTTGTTTGTGATATTAAAGCATGTACAAGTTTCTGATTGGACTCAAGTGAGAGACCCAGAAGAAAGCGAAGGAAAAGATCCAGATGTCCAGTCTGACTGTTTAAAGCCTGATTTACAGCACTCTTGTGTAGCTCTGAAAGGGTCTGAAAAACCTGATTATCATTAAGAACATTCTTCTTCTCCTTCATGAAGGTCAGGTGCACATACAGAGCTGCGAGATGTTCTTGAATGCTCAGATGAACAAAGCAGTACACTTTACTCTGGTGAAGCCCAAACTCCTCTCTGAAGATCTGCGTACACACACCTGAATACACTGCTGCTTCTGCCACATCAATGCCACACTCTCTCAGATCTTCCTCATAGAAGATCAGGTTTCCTTTCTTCAGCTGATGAAATGCCAGTCGTCCCAGTTTAAAAATCATTTCTTCATCGCTCTCCTGCTTCTTTAAGTACTTTTCTCTTATGATGTTTGTCTGAATAATGAGGAAGTGTGTGTACATCTGAGTCAGAGTTTTGGGAATCTCTCCACTTTCTGATTCACCCAACATTCTCTCTAGAACAGCAGCTGAGATCCAGCAGAACACTGGGATGTGGCACATGATGTAAAGACTTCTTAATGACTTCAGGTGTGTGATGATGTTACTGGCCAGGTTCTGATCACTGAATCTCTTCCTGAAATACTCCTCCTTCTGTGGGTCACTGAATCCTCGTACCTCAGTGACTCGATGGACACACTGTGAGGGGATCTGATCAGCTGCTGCTGGACGGGAGGTGATCCAGATGAGAGCAGAGGGAAGCAGATTTCCTATAATCAGGTTCATCAGCAGCACATGAACTGATGCTGATTCAGTTACATCACACACTCTTTTTGTGTTCTGGAAATCCAGAGGAAAACGATACTCGTCCAATCCATCAAAAATAAACAGAGCCTTTTCCATTCTGGACTTTTCTATTTCTTTTGTTTCTGAGGAAAAGACATGAAGGAGCTCCACCAGACTCAGTTTTTGGTCCTTCATCAAATTCAGCTCTCTGAAAGGAAGTGGAAATATGAAGGGGATGTCCTGGTTTGCTTCTCCTTCAGTCCAGTCCAGGATGAACTTCTGAACAGAGATAGTTTTTCCGATACCAGCAACTCCCTTCGTCAGTACAGTTCTGATGGGTTTGTCTTCTTCAGGAAAGGACTTAAAGATGTCATTGCATTTGATTAGAGTTTCCTTTGTTGTTTTTCTCCTGGATGCTGCTTCGATCTGTCTCACCTCATGTTCTTTATTTATGTCTCCACTGTCTCCTTCTGTGATGTAGAGCTCTGTGTAGATCTCATTCAGGAGCATTTGATTGTCCTGGTTCATTAGCACGTCATTTATACACTGAACCTTCTTCTTCATATTGAATTTGTATGTTTTCTGTAACTTATCTACAGAAGCAGATTCTGGGTCGTATCTGTGACAGGGAGACGTAGGAAGACATGGTGAGACATGGACGAGTTCAATAATATTCTTTGTGATGTTTACATTCTGTATTTGCTTTATTCTACTGGTTTGTATAATCTAATTGTAGTTAATAACAGCAGAGAGGTTTATAATATCAGAGTGTCAGTGTCATTCATGTTGATGGTTTGGATCTCACCCTGTAACTGTGATGATTTTCTCTCCTGCTTTCTGTAGAACACTGGAGACAAACGTTGACGCTATTAAAAACCTTATTCAATTTAATAATGTATTCTACATATTAGATTACTTTGAAAAAGCAGTTTCGAAAACATGTTTCTGTTTTAATTTTGTATATACGGCATATTATATACATAGTTGATTATGGATGTCATGACCAGGAAGCTATTAAAGATGAATATAGTGAAGCTGACGTGAGCTTCTGTAAGAGAGAAGGAAGCGCCTCAGGGATGCTGGAAGTGTGGCATGGAGACGCAGCGTCTCGTTCCCTGAGATCGAGTTCCTGAAAGGGAACTATGAGATATTACCTGTGTACAGATGAGGATTTTCCATCGCTAAACCTTAATGGATGATCCATGGACTCATGACTCTTCATGGAGACACAGCTGGGTTCTGGTGATTCAGGTCTCTTTCTCTGTAGTTCACTGAACAATATAAAGTGATCATCAGATCAAAAATCACTTTCTCACAAAAAAGGGTACAAAATTCTGATCTGATGGATTTGGATCATGTATATTGAAATTTTTCTGCTTAATATTAATTATGGCTTTGTGAGGTGTAGTAAGTAGCAAGATAGTTTAGCATTTAAGACATTACTTGTAAGATATTGTGAATGTAATAAATGTTTATTTCCTCCATTTCATTTACTAAAAGTAATTTAGTATCATTAAGGACCATTGAATATCTGCTAATTATTGTATCATGCAACCAATAACTGTGACTTTAATTAGGAGGACTATGAGATATTACCTGTGTACAGGTGAGGATTTTCCATCTCTAAACCTCAGTGGATGATCCATGGACTCATCACTCTTCATGGAGACACAGCTGGGTTCTGCTGATTCGGATCTTTTTCTCTGTAGTTCACTGTACAACATTATAAAGTGATCATCAGATCAAATTTCACTTTCTCACAAATAATAACAAATTCTAGTTGATGGATTTGTATCATATTGTAGTTGCAAAATATTTTCATTTATTATTCAGTATAGCTTTGACCTTTTCTTACACACTTATAATCATCATCATTAGAAGCAGCAGCAGCAGCAGCAGCAGAGGGAATCACATACAGAGCATAAAGTTTGTAAAGTTGGAAATGCAGTTTGAAATTAACACCTACATGCTGGAAAATTACAGGACACTAAATAGAACTGTTTATAATAAAAATAAGAATGAGAATAATAATAAATAATAATAATAATAATAATAATAATAATAATAATATGTTATTTAGCATTTAAAATAATTCCTGTAAGACATTTTGCATGAAATATTTCTAGTTGTTTTATAACTGATGACTATAATTAAGGTTTATTTCCTAAACGTAATGTAGTATCATTAAAGATTAAGAAACAAAAATATAAACCTAAATATCTGCTTGTGCTTTAATTAGGAGGACTATGAGATATTACCTGTGTACAGGTGAGGAGTTTCCATCTCTAAACCTCAGTGGATGATCCATGGACTCATCACTCTTCATGGAGACACAGCTGGGTTCTGCTGATTCGGATCTTTTTCTCTGTAGTTCACTGTACAACATTATAAAGTGATCAGCAGATCATATTTCACTTTCTCACAAATAATAAATTCTAGTTGATGGATTTGTATCATATTGTAATTGTGAAATATTTCCATTTATTATTCAGTATAGCCTCGACCTTTTCTTACACACTCATCATCATCATCATTAGCAGCAGCAGCAGCAGCAGAGGAAGGTTATTTAGCATTTAAAATATTTCCTGTAAGACATTTTGCCTGAAATATTTCTAGTTGTTTTATAACTGATGACTGTAATTAAGGTTTATTTCCATTATTTTATTTACTAAACGTAATGTAGTATCATTAAAGATTAAGTAACAAAAATATAAACCTAAATATCTGCTTGTGATTAACGGTGACTTTAATTATGAGGACTATGAGATATTACCTGTGTACAGGGGAGGAGTTTCCATCGCTAAACCTCAGTGGATGATCCATGGACTCATCACTCTTCATGGAGACACAGCTGGGTTCTGGTGATTCTGATCTCTTTCTCCGTAGTTCACTGTAGAACATTATAAAGTGATCATCAGATCAAATTTCACTTTCATCATTGGTCTGATGAATTTGTATCACGTATATTGACATATTTCTGTTTAATATTCATTATAATCTTGTCCTCTTCTTACACACTAATCAGCAGCAGAAGCAGAGGGAATCACATACAGAGTATAATGTTTGTGAGGTGGAAATGAAGGTTGAAATGTGTCAGGCTGAAAGAACGAGCAGAAGCCGAAGTTCAACAGAACAAAGACGTGTTTAATGATGAAGGGAATGTAGATAAACCAAACCAGCAGTAAGCACGAAATCACTGAATGCACAGGCAAAGAGCAGTTCATAAGATATAGCCACAGA
Organism: Silurus asotus; assembly: GCA_024362625.1. NCBI lineage: Eukaryota > Metazoa > Chordata > Actinopteri > Siluriformes > Siluridae > Silurus > Silurus asotus. Next base: position 4,084,490 of record MU551630.1, read on the forward strand.
GTAGAACCACAGTAAAATAAGTCCTTGGTGACAATACACAACGAGATAGTCCATAGAATGAGCAGTTAGAGAGGTCCAGTGATGTTCTCCAGACTAATCGGTAGAACGGACGGGGATTGTTTGGAAGTGTGTGCTTATATAGTGTGAGCTGATGAGAGTCAGGTGTGCATGATTAGTAGGACGGGCAGCTGCTAGGAGGAATGTGTGGCTCAAGTGAGGGTGTGGCTGGTGGATCCCTGACAAAATGAAGACCTACATGCTGGTCAACTACAGAAAAATATACAGAAATCCTGTTTTTAATCACAGCAGCTTGTGTATTGATACTTCAGTGGTTTGATTTGTATCAGTATTGTCTTGTGAAGCCTGTATAAGCAAATGGTTGGCACTAGCTATATGCAGAGCAGGCAATTATCTAGCACCTCGGGCTTAGATGGGGGTCCTCCATAATGCTAACAAACCTATACACAACTTCACCAAAGAAGATGGGCAGCACAGAACAAGGCTCTTGTCCATTCGAAATAAATGCATCACTCACCTGAGTGAAAACAGTTAATATCACTGACAACCTTTAATACCTTTTTTCTTTTTAAGTGTTGACCTTAGTTGAATTAATATGCACATTTAAGTAAATATATAAACATTCCAATAACAAGTTTTAAGATTATATTTATTTCAATTGCTTTTTATTTATTCTGAAAGGTGAAAGAAAGGAGGGCGGGGCCTCCAAATTAAATTTTGCCCAGAAGCTCCAAATGTCTAGAACCGGTTCTGTATTAGGGTGTGATAGGTTATTTTTATAGGAACATAATTTTACTTTATAATTATCAGAATCTAGCAAATAGTACCAACATTAACAGTAACAGAATTATCATTTCATTCTTAATATAAAGAAATGTCCTTATTTCGATACACACCAAATACATATTTCAGTATTAGCGTCAGTAGTAGCAGATTTATTATTATCATTAGTAGGAGTTTTTTTAACATTTAGAAAATTTTGACCTTAACAAAAATTATTTAACCATATTAATTAGTAGCACTTTTATATCAGTGGTAAAGATAAAATAGAAGTACCGTATTTTTCGGACTATAAGCCGTTACTTTTTTCCCACGTTTTGAACCCCGTGGCTTAAACAACGAAGCGGCTTATTTATGAATTTTTCCTGGGTTTTTCCCGGTTTCACAAACTTCAAGCCAAAAAACTGAGCGACATAACATTAGACCTATTAAATTTCCGAACGGAAACAAAAAAACGCACCTCACCTGCGTTCTGAGCTGCATGGCATTTTTTTAAACGCACGACGATGCCAGAAGATAAACTCTCGAGAGAAATAGTTGTGAAAGGAAGGAGGAAGACAGTGAACTATCACTTTCTTGGTCGGCTACTGTTTAGATACAAGCCGTTGTAACGCGTTGAGTCTGGGTGAAGGGAGAGCTCGCTAACTCCAGTTGCAACAGAAATTATATAAGCACAGACAGGTTTCCAAAACTCGTGCTTTTTTATTTTTCTTGGCAACAGCGTTACGGGTTAGTCAAAGAAACTTAAAAATGAGCTTCAGAAAATAATAAGGACATAATCCTCAGTCTTGCACACATGCAGTAATAGCGGTAAATGCAGTGGCAGGCTATTCCCAAAACACCGCTCTGCTCTTAAAGGAGCCACAACATATTTCACCCGTTACACCATGTAACAGACACTGTCTTTCGTTAAAGCCTGTGTAAAGTTCATTAGTTTCAGTGTAGACCTGAGGCTTATTTATGTTTAAAATAAAAATATTTGTCAAATTCAGTGCGGCTTATATATGGGTGCGCTTTATAGTCCAGAAATAACGGTAGTTTAAAATTATTATTAGTAGTAGAAGTATTATTATTATTATTATATTTCTTCATTCAATTAATAGTATTTGCAGTAGTAGTAATTTGATTATTAGGTTATTAATATTATTATTGGTAGACGTGATAGCAGTAGCAATAGTAGTTTTATATTTATTATTCTTTTTTTTGTCTCTCCTTCTTCATCTTCTTCTTATTGGTAGTAGTACTAGTACTTTTATTATTACTATACTTATTATTAGTAGTCTAAGATTAATTATTAGTAGTGAAATTTAGAGTAAAGACAAAAAAAACACTGTGGAGGTGGAGAAAGAGGTTCCGAGTGAGCAAAATGTGTGTGCAGTGTGGCTTAAAACATAATAATTTTAACTTCTTTAAATGAGAGTTGAGAAGGAAATCTATTGTTTATCAGAAACAGGGAAAATCGAAGATCATCTCATTGAGTCAGAAGCAGTAGTTTGGAGACAGCAGGGAGTCACAATGAGACAAGGTGTTTATTTACAATTGCTCTCATCCATTCAGCTGTGAAATGTATAGTCTCCTAATAACTTCTTTCTGTTTTTTATATGAATTTTAAGTCAACAACAATTCTATTAAAACTATTTTTAGAAAAAATCGTATGAATTCTATTACATACGATTTTTTTCTAAAAATAGTTTTAATAGAATTGTTGTTGACTTAAAATTCATATAAAAAACAGAAAGAAGTTATTAGGAGACTATACATTTCACAGCTGAATGGATGAGAGCAATTGTAAATAAACACCTTGTCTCATTGTGACTCCCTGCTGTCTCCAAACTACTGCTTCTGACTCAATGAGATGATCTTCGATTTTCCCTGTTTCTGATAAACAATAGATTTCCTTCTCAACTCTCATTTAAAGAAGTTAAAATTATTATGTTTTAAGCCACACTGCACACACATTTTGCTCACTCGGAACCTCTTTCTCCACCTCCACAGTGTTTTTTTTGTCTTTACTCTAAATTTCACTACTAATAATTAATCTTAGACTACTAATAATAAGTATAGTAATAATAAAAGTACTAGTACTACTACCAATAAGAAGAAGATGAAGAAGGAGAGACAAAAAAAAGAATAATAAATATAAAACTACTATTGCTACTGCTATCACGTCTACCAATAATAATATTAATAACCTAATAATCAAATTACTACTACTGCAAATACTATTAATTGAATGAAGAAATATAATAATAATAATAATACTTCTACTACTAATAATAATTTTAAACTACCGTTATTTCTGGACTATAAAGCGCACCCATATATAAGCCGCACTGAATTTGACAAATATTTTTATTTTAAACATAAATAAGCCTCAGGTCTACACTGAAACTAATGAACTTTACACAGGCTTTAACGAAAGACAGTGTCTGTTACATGGTGTAACGGGTGAAATATGTTGTGGCTCCTTTAAGAGCAGAGCGGTGTTTTGGGAATAGCCTGCCACTGCATTTACCGCTATTACTGCATGTGTGCAAGACTGAGGATTATGTCCTTATTATTTTCTGAAGCTCATTTTTAAGTTTCTTTGACTAACCCGTAACGCTGTTGCCAAGAAAAATAAAAAAGCACGAGTTTTGGAAACCTGTCTGTGCTTATATAATTTCTGTTGCAACTGGAGTTAGCGAGCTCTCCCTTCACCCAGACTCAACGCGTTACAACGGCTTGTATCTAAACAGTAGCCGACCAAGAAAGTGATAGTTCACTGTCTTCCTCCTTCCTTTCACAACTATTTCTCTCGAGAGTTTATCTTCTGGCATCGTCGTGCGTTTAAAAAAATGCCATGCAGCTCAGAACGCAGGTGAGGTGCGTTTTTTTGTTTCCGTTCGGAAATTTAATAGGTCTAATGTTATGTCGCTCAGTTTTTTGGCTTGAAGTTTGTGAAACCGGGAAAAACCCAGGAAAAATTCATAAATAAGCCGCTTCGTTGTTTAAGCCACGGGGTTCAAAACGTGGGAAAAAAGTAGCAGGAGTACAAGGAGATGCGGCAGCAGGTTAAGAGGGATGTGGCGAAAGCCAAGGAAAAGGCATATGAGGAGCTGTATGAGAGGTTGGACACTAAGGAAGGAGAAAAGGATTTGTACCGATTGGCCAGGCAGAGGGACCGAGCTGGAAAGGATGTACTGCAAGTTAGAGCAGTAAAGGATGGAGAGGGAAATGTGTTGACTAGTGAGGAGAGTGTGTTGAGAAGGTGGAGGGAGTATTTTGAGCAGCTGATGAATGAGGAAAATCAGAGAGAGAGAAGGTTGGATGATGTGGAGTTGGTGAAGCAGGATGTAGATAGGATTAGCAAGGAGGAAGTGAGAGCAGCGATTAAGAGGATGAAGAGTGGAAAGTCGGTTGGACCAGATGACATACCGGTAGAAGCGTGGAGATGTTTAGGAGAGATGGCAGTGGAGTTTTTAACCAGATTGTTTAACAGGATTTTGGAAGGTGAGAAGATGCCTGAGGAATGGAGAAGAAGTGTGCTGGTACCGATCTTTAAGCATAAAGGAGATGTGCAGACCTGCAGTAACTACAGGGGTATTAAGTTGATCAGTCACACCATGAAGTTATGGGAAAGAGTAGTGGAAGCCAGGCTGAGAGAAGAGGTGACCATCTGTGAGCAACAGTATGGTTTCATGCCGAGGAAGAGCACCACAGATGCCTTATTTGCTTTGAGAATGTTGATGGAGAAGTATAGAGAAGGACAGAAGGAATTGCATTGTGTATTTGTGGATTTAGAGAAGGCGTACGACAGGGTGCCAAGAGAGGAGTTGTGGTATTGTTTGAGGAAGTCAGGTGTGTCAGAGAAGTATGTGAGGGTGGTGCAGGACATGTATGAGGGCAGTGTGACGGCAGTGAAGTGTGCAGTAGGTACGACAGACTGGTTTAGAGTGAAGGTTGGACTGCATCAAGGATCAGCCCTGAGCCCTTTCCTGTTTGCAGTGGTGATGGACAGGTTGACGGACGAGGTCAGACAGGAGTCTCCCTGGACTATGATGTTTGCGGATGATATTGTGATTTGTTGTGAGAGTAGGGAGCAGGTTGAGGAGAGTCTGGAGAGGTGGAGATATGCGCTGGAGAGAAGGGGAATGAAACTCAGTAGGAGTAAGACAGAATACATGTGTGTGAATGAGAGGGAGGGCAGTGGAGTGGTGCGGTTGCAGGGAGAAGAGGTGGAGAAGGTGGAGGAATTCAGGTACCTGGGGTCAACAGTGCAAAGTAATGGAGAGTGTGTTAGAGAAGTGAAGAAAAGAGTGCAGGCAGGGTGGAGTGGGTGGAGAAGAGTGACAGGAGTGATTTGTGATAGTAGGGTATCTGCAAAATTGAAAGGGAAAGTTTATAGGACTGTGGTGAGACCTGCGATGTTGTATGGTTTAGAGACAGTGGCATTGTGTAAAAGACAGGAGGCGGAGCTGGAGGTAGCAGAGCTGAAGATGTTGAGGTTTTCGTTGGGAGTGACGAGGATGGATAAGATTAGAAATGAGTTTATTAGAGGGACAGCGCATGTACGATGTTTTGGTGACAAGGTGAGGGAGGCGAGATTGAGATGGTTTGGACATGTGCAGAGGAGGGACATGGGGTATATCAGTAGGAGAATACTGAGGATGGAGCCACCAGGAAGGAGGAAAAGAGGAAGGCCGAGAAGGAGGTTCATGGATGTGGTGAGGGAAGACATGCAGGTAGTTGGTGTAAAAGAGTTAGATGTAGAGGACAGGGTGGTATGGAGACGGATGATCCGCTGTGGCGACCCCTAATGGGAGCAGCCGAAAGAAGAAGAAGAAGAAGTATGAATTCTATTACATCAAATATGTTGAAATTATACCCTGGAATCCAAAATTTACTTCAAAAATAAAAATGATTATTACTTACATCATCTCCTGAAGTTTGGAGTATTCATTATTCTTCAGATCAGAGAGCAACTTCTGTCCTATTTTATTTCCATAGAGATTCAGATTTCTCAGGTGTGAGGGGTTTGATTTTAGAGCTGAATTCAGAGCAACACAGCCTTCATCTGTGATACCACAACTGTACAACCTGCAGAGACACAATAACACACACTTAAATCTCTGTTTATTAATATAAAGGCATACAGTCCTCTAAAATAAGTTTAGTGTGTGTGTGTGTGTGTGTGTGTGTGTGTGTGTGTGTGTGTGTGTGTAGAATATATGATTAGTGAAATATACAGTATAAGTAGACACATTAGGCAGATAGATTAGATATTAGATAGACAGATTAGGTTCATATTTTTAAGTGTCTACCTGCTCCGAACCAGGAAGACACGTTATGTAAAATATCTACGTTTTTTAGTTATTTCAGGCAAAATAATGACACTGCATAAAAAATATATTAAATATGTAAATAATATTTAAATGTAAAAATAAATAAAAGCCACACTCAAATTTTCCTTTTATTATAGATTTTAATAATGAGTGGGTGATGCATTCCTCGCAATTCACGCAAAAAGAATTTTCACAATTCACTCGAAAAAAATATGTATTTGCTAGCTGACATTTTGACCGCACATCAATAAAACGCTGCCAATAAAACTTCTTTCTGCATCTAAACGTATTTTCTTCTTTAAGGTGATGTGATGTGATGTGATGTGACGTGACGTGACCTGACGTGATGTGATGTGACGTGATGCGATGGCATCCTTGTGGTTTTCACTGGTAATTCATGTGTGAAGGTTCTGCTAATTGTTACCATGTATGACCTATTTTAAAAGATTGTAATTCAGTAACCTGCACGTTTAACTATTAAATCTGAGTTTAACGAAGCTTTTGTAAATATTGGGGTCAGTTTTTGGGAATTATTTCGTTTATATGAGGGTTTAACATTTTCATTCAGCTGCTTTTGTAACGAAATATAGATATATAAATATATAGCAGCTAGTTCTATGTAGCTTCATTTTACATGGATGAGTAATGATCTTACCTCAGAGTCTCCAGTTTGCACTGAGGATTCTCCAGTACAGTAGCGAGACACTTCGCTCCTGCATCTTCTACTTTATTCTGAGAGAGATCCAGGTACCTCAGATGTGAGGGGTTTGATTTCAGAGCTGAAGTCAGAGCCGCACAGCCTTTATCTGTGAACTCACAGCATTCCAATCTGCAGAGACACAATGATACTCAATTCATCAAAACATTTTAATTTTAAGTATAATAAAGTAATAGTAATAAGTAGTAATAGTAGTAATATTAAGTAAATTTTAAAATGTTTTTTTTTTTTTTTTTTACAATTCAGATTAAAATGTTTTATCTCATCACTTTTCTATTTGAGCTGGATATAAATGGGTTACAGACCTGGATTACCTGGATTAAAGCATTTTATATCTGGAATATACTGTTGCTTACTTTTAACATTTTTGCTACGTTTATCTCTGAGACAATTTGTGCAGTTTGTGTGTGTGGTTTTTTTTTTTTTTTTTGCATATTTGTCACTCTTAAATGATTAAGATCATGAAAAACATTGTAATATTCCCACACCAAGCTGCCACTCCTTAATCCCTGAGCATTGCCTTTAACCCCATAGCTGCTCCGGTGTATGGATTTTGCCAAATACAAAATGCAGTTTTTAAATGATGATTTGATTTATTTAAGGAAAAGGCTTTGCAAACCAGCCTGACCCTATGTGGTGCGTGTCCACTTACAGCTTCAGGACCTGGAAGACTTGCCATAATTGATAAATGAACTGATGAACCATAAATTCTGTGCTCTGGTACTGAGAGCTAACATAATTAAAACAACAGCCATTAATAATAAATAATTCAAAACTTGGGTGGTCTCTTTACTATGACCAGCTCTGAAACCAGGCTGAAATTTATTCAGGAGTCAAAACAACCTTCTCCTACACTTTAGACAATAATGGTAGTTTAGAAATGAGCTAGAAATTGTTCTAATCTATAACCTCAAGGCATGGTGAACGGAATCTAGTGGAGCAGAAGATTTCATGTGCTTAACCAAATCTGCTAGAACCAGAAGGGAGACATGATCAAAACAGTGAAATGTACAGGAGCTTGACCCAAGGATTTCAAGAACAATATTTGAGATGACAATCTCTTCTCTAATCTTGTCAATCTTTCCCCACAGAAGAAGAAGAATTTGCTTGATAATCTTTTAGGTGTGACCAATATGCAATAAAAAATCAAGTAATTTTTCAAGGCACAGTAGATTCAGAAACTTTGCAGATGCTTAATGGCATGCTTCACACTGCAGCTTCATACATCTGACCCAAATACTCTGACAAATCATTAGAGTGCAGGGAAATAAAAACAGTCTTTCTTCTCGGGATGTTGATGATGAACCAAAAACCTCTGCTTTAGTCTTACTATTAGAGAATGTGTATCTCTGAGGAGCAGGTCATGTGACTCTCAGAGTGATGATCTTACCCCAGTCTCTCCAGTTTACAGTGAGGATTCTCCAATGCGTCAGAAAGAAACTCCACTCCTGAGTCTCCTATTCTATTTCCATGCAGATCCAGCTCTCTCAGGTGTGAGGGGTTTGAGCTCAATGCTGATTTCAGAGCATCACAGCCTTCACCTGAGATTTCACAAATACGCAGCCTACAGAGACACAATTACACAAATTCACTCCCTCAGTTTATGTACATAAACACACTTTGAGAGATTTACCCAGTTTTTAATTTAGGACCTCAGTGCAAGAACTATTGAGGAAACCAATGAGTTTATACTGCTGTTTATTCATCTGCTTCTGTAACACATCTGGCAACCCTCTTTTTGCAGAACAACATCAGAATGAATAGAAAGAAAAACAATGAGATTTCGATGTGCTGCCAATTAAATCAGAGATTTTATGTGATCTCAAAAGGAAAAGTTAGTTAGATGATCTTACCTCAGTGTCTCCAGTTTACAGTGAAGATTCTCCAGTATAGCAGAGAGATTCTTCACTCCAGTGTCTCCTAATTCATTCTCAGACAGATTCAGTTCTCTCAGGTGTGAGGGGTTTGATCTCAGAGCTGAAGCCAAAATAGTGCAGCCTTCAACTGAGAGATCACAAGAATCCAACCTGCAGAGGCACAATGACACACTTTATGAACATAAAAACGTGAAAGTTCATCCCTATACAGTTTGATATGGTTGGAGTCTGAAGACTGGGCTGGCCATTCCATGATTTGAAGCCTGTCATCTTGTTCTTTTACTTGACCCCGTTTACTCTTTTCAATTGTGTTAAGTTGCAGCCTAATAATGCAATTGTTCAAATCTGTTGTTTTTTTCATTAATCTACATTCAGTACCCAATAATGCCAAAGAGAAAATAGAATCTAAAAATGTTTCTAATGTATCAAAAAGGAAATCCTGTTATATCACATGTTGAATACTCCCAAATCACTTTATTGTTGCTAAGATGTTTCTACACCTTGACTGGATTCCACCTTTGGTAAATTAAATTGATTGGACATCATTTTGAAAGGCACACAACTCTCTATAAAAGGCCTCACAGCTGACATGAGGTCAAAGGAAATGCCTGCAAAGCTCAGAGGCACTCCAACCTGACCCAACCTGAGAGTATTTACAAAAAAGAATGGCACAATTCAGGTGTGAAAACGTGTTGCCTCAAACCCAAAAAGAGTTGAGGCTGTAAATTAATAAAGTGGGTCTGAATACTGTCTGAATGCACTGTATATTTTACTGTATCTTTTAAACATGTATCTAATTATTACTTTAATGCATAAGATTAATTACTAATATATTTATTTTGCATATTGTAATGTTACGCCACAGTTCAATTCAAATAACACTGTATACAACAAACACCTGCAGCATTTAGTGAGTTATTGTTTGTTAGAAAGATGATCTTACTTCAGGTTCTTTATTTTACAGTGAGGATTCTCCAGAAGAACTGAGAGATTCTTCATTCTTGAGTCGTCTTGTTTATCCGAAGACAGATTCAGTGTATTTACAGTCAAATGCAGTTCTTTCAGCCTGGAGGTTTCTGAGTTGAGCACTGAGACCAGAGCTGAACAACTTCCCCGTTTCATTGTATCACACTTGATACTGAAGGAAAAACACATGGTTTACTAACAGTCATGCAAATAATCAAACAAGTCCTGAAAGCATTTGCTGCAGCGTCTCTCATCAATAACATTCAATTACAGTCAGAGCTCTTCAGATCTGTGTAGATCATCACATACACACTGTTTACACATGGAGTAGGAGATCAATACTCTGAAAGCAAGAGATTCTGATTGAAATAGTTTACAGGAAGAGACAGTAAAGAGTCTAAATATCCATGCAGCTTTAGATTCATCTGAACAGCTGAGACATTTGATTTGTTCTCAACACAGTAACAGTAGAACAGTGATATTTCCATTTACTTACATTGCTTTTCTGGATGCTGAAATCACAGGCATCAACTTCACAAGAACATCATCTTTTATGTTCTCTGTACTGGTATATTTACTCAGGTCAAATTCCTCCTGTTCTTGTGCTGATGTCAGTAAGACGAACACCAGAGCAGACCACTGTAAAGAAGAGAGTTCACTTTGTTTCCCAGATTTCAGGTACTGCTGGATTTCCTCCACTAGAGAATTGTCACCCAGTTCATTCAGGCAGTGGAACAGAATGATGGATCTCTCTGTTGGAAGATCTTTACTGATCTTCTCCTTAATGTACTGAACTGCTTCCTCTTTGCTCTGGGAGCTACTTCCTGTGTGTTTTACTAAGGCAAGTAGAAGTTTCTGATTGGACTCGAGTGAGAGACCCAGAAGAAAGCGAAGAAAAAGATCCAGATGTCCAGCCTGGTTTTTTATAGCCTGATCTACAGCACATCTGTGAACATTTGAAAGTGTCCTACAGACCTGGTTCTGTTGAAAAACATTTTCCTTCATAAAAGTCAGGTGCACATACAGAGCTGCGAGATGTTCCTGAATGCTCAGATGAACAAAGCAGTACACTTTACACTGGTGAAGCCCAAACTCCTCTCTGAAGATCTGCGTACACACACCTGAATACACTGCTGCTTCTGTCACATCAATGCCACACTCTCTAAGATCTTCCTCATAGAAGATCAGGTTTCCTTTCTTTAACTGCTGAAAAGCCAGTCGTCCCAGTTTGAGAATCATTTCTTCATCACTCTCCTGCATCTCTGAGTACTTTTCTCTTATGATGTTTGTCTGAATGATGAGGAAGTGTGTGTACATCTGAGTCAGAGTTTTGGGAATCTCTCCACTTTCTGATTCACCCAACATTCTCTCTAGAACAGAAGCTGAGATCCAGCAGAACACTGGGATGTGGCACATGATGTAAAGACTTCTTAATGACTTCAGGTGTGTGATGATGTTACTGGCCAGCTTCTGATCACTGAATCTCCTCCTGAAATACTCCTCCTTCTGTGGGTCACTGAATCCTCGTACCTCAGTGACTCGATGGACACACTGTGAGGGGATCTGATCAGCTGCTGCTGGACGGGAGGTGATCCAGATGAGAGCAGAGGGAAGCAGATTTCCTATGATCAGGTTTATTAGCAGCACATGAACTGATGCTGATTCAGTTACATCACACACTCTTTCTGAGTTCTGGAAATCCAGAGGAAAACGATACTCGTCCAATCCATCAAAAATAAACAGAGCCTTTTCCATTCTGGACTTTTCTAATTCTTTTGTTTCTGAGGAAAAGACATGAAGGAGCTCCACCAGACTCAGTTTTTGGTCCTTCATCAAATTCAGCTCTCTGAAAGGAAGTGGAAATATGAAGGGGATGTCCTGGTTTGCTTCTCCTTCAGTCCAGTCCAGGATGAACTTCTGAACAGAGATAGTTTTTCCGATACCAGCGATTCCCTTCATCAGTACAGTTCTGATGGGTTTGTCTTCTTCAGGAAAGGACTTAAAGATGTCATTGCATTTGATTGGAGTTTCCCTAGTTGTTTTTCTCCTGGATGCTGCTTCGATCAGTCTCACCTCATGTTCTTTATTTATGTCTCCACTGTCTCCTTCTGTGATGTAGAGCTCTGTGTAGATCTCATTCAGGAGCGTTCGGTGGTCCTGGTTTACTATCACGCCATTTATACACTGAAACTTTTTCTTCAGATTAAATTTATACCTTTTCTGGAATTCATCTACAACAGCAGATTCTGGGTCGTAACTGTGACAGGGTGAAGTAGGAGGACATAAAGAGACATAAAGTCCAATGATAAGAACATTTTTTGTATTGTTTACATTCTGTATTTGCTTTACTCCAATGTAGGGTTTGTATAATGTAATCACTCTGTTGTTAATAGTAGCAGAGAGGTTTAAAATAACAGTGTATCACAGTCATGTTGATGGTTTAGATCTTAACTTGTAGTTATGATGTTTTATCTCTTCTTTTTGTCAACATTTAAACTATTAAAATCCTTAATCAGTTGAATCATGTAGTCTATACATTAAAACTAAAGCATTTGTATTAAGCACATTAACATGCTGAAAACAACTAACTCCAACATTGTGGACCTGAGGAAATAAGTTCTATTTTTAGGGTTAATTTCTTCCTACTTCCCTGCAAAAGTATTGGAACAGTAAGTGTGTGTGATTAATATGAAACTGAAGATAACATTTTCAGCTTAAATTTTGTCCCCATGATGTAGGGAAATAATCATATCATATATTTAGCAGGTGGGAGTCTAAGGTTGAGGAATATTTTATGTCATTATTAATAATAAATACTGTATATGTCTGCTATGTGATGTATGGTAAATAGTCACTCGTGTGCATATAATGTGTCTCAATGTTCAATTGTGTCTTTAGAGAAACACTAATAGACACATTGTTTTTCATGGAGACATGCACCATGTTCACAACTGGTATATGGATTTTAGCAAAACAACAATATTGCTTATTTTACGCTAAGCATTAATTTTAGAATCAGTATTGAACACACGTTTCTTTTTCAATTGTTTTTTATGTATATAATTGTTTACATAGCATCTTTTTTACGTACCTCAGTTTATAATTCATATGAAAATCCTTAATATCACCTTTATTAATTAGTAATAATGGTGGTAATTGTATTATAATAATCACTAGTAGTAGATTTGCTAGTATTATTAGAACTATTAATAGTAGTAGTAGATTCATTTGTAATAGTAGTTGTTATTTTAGTTGTTATTTTAGTTGTTGCATCATAAATGACTAAGTACCTGTAATAAAATGTATTAAATATATATAAAATAATACAAAAATATTGGCTAATGATTGTGTCATGCCGCCATTAACTGTGACTTATGAGAACTTTAAGATATTACCTGTGTACAGGTGAAGGGTTTTCATTGCTAAAGTTGAATGGAAGCTGAATCGATTCATCACTGTTCATGGAGACACAGCTGGGTTCTGGTAAACTCTCTCTCTGTATTTCCCTGTGTAATACAAAGTGAACATACGTTCAAATTTCAGGGTACAAAATACTTGTGAGATGAATATCAGTATTTTATTGTGAAGCCTGTATCAAGGTGTAAAATGTTTTATATCGTAGCTTCAGTGCATTGTCTCATGCCTTCTGTTTTACTGCATGGTTAATTTTTATAAGAACGATATATATGTAATGATTAATATATATATTATATATATATTTTCCTTATTTCCATACACACTAAATACATATTTCAGTAATAGTGACAGTAGTAGTATATTCATTATTATAAGTAAGTTATTTAGCATTTACATGTAAGATATGTTGACTTATATATATGAAATATTTAGTAGTAGTTGTTTAATAACTGAATTAATAAGTGGTACTTTAGAAATTTCCCCACTGTGCAATGAATAAAGGTATGTCTTATCATTAACAATAGTAGTAGTGAAAATCGAAGTAGTTTTAAATGTATTATTATGATCAGTAATAATAGCAACAGCAGTAGATGTATTAATACTATTGTTCTTCTCCTTCATATTATTATTATTAGCACTAGTAATAGCAGTAATAATAAATTGATTAGTATTAGTTATTTTTGCAAGATACTGCTGTACCTGTAAGACATTGTGGCGGTAGTAAATGTTTATTTTCTCTGATATATTTATTAAAATTAATTTCTTTAATTTTCAAATATCTAATTTATTCCAAATACAAAATGTATATCTATATCTGCTAATGATTGTGTCATGCAGCTAATAACTGTGACTTTATTTATGAGAATGATGAGATACTACCTGTGAACAGGTAAGGAGTTTCCATCTTGAAACTTCACAGGAGGCTCCATACATGCATCTGTCTTCATGGCGAAAGAAAAGAGTAATAAAGCTTGTGAGGTTAAAATGCAGGTTAAAATTTTAATTTGAGTTTACAGATTGTGAAATATGAGAAAAATGTGAAAAAAACAATTATTTTCAATAAATGACCGTTAGCTTGAGTGATCATCAGATCAGATTTCACTGGTGAGGTAAATTTGTATCATGTATTTTGAAGTCAAGATAAAGCAGCAGCAGAAAAACTTCATTATCACACGCGCGCGCGGGGGCACCTACTCGCACGAGCGCCCGCCTCTCTTTCCATTTCTCCTTTATATTGCAATTTCAAATAAATATTTTGTTTTATGAATGTAATCTTAGTTTAACTACATTTGGACCATCGGTCAAGATCATTCGACCAACGTTGTATCATAAACACTGCTGAGAAAAAGGAGACACCTTTTGCAGTGTGTGACGCAGGAAGAAAACTGCTGTATTATTGCACGCGCACACGCACACACGCGCACACACACACACACACACACACTCCTATTTCTCTTATTTTTTATTACAATTTAATCAATTTAATGCAATAACTTTAGCTTTGGGTGTGGTTTACAGCGGGATTCTAGATCCATAGTTCAATGCCCCAAAACAACATACACACACATACACACACAAACACACACACACATACACAAACACATACCGCATTGTTTACTAACGCTTTTTTTTAATGCATTATTACTACTCATTATTGAAAAAAAAGGAAATTTCGAGCTGGAAATAAATTATTTTACAAAGTTAAATTTTAAGTTAAATTTCCCTCAAATTAATAATAAAATGAGGAGAAAAGGGCGGTAAATAAAGCCTCTGTAGAGGGAAGTTGATCTCAGATCCGCCTTTTCGCTAAAACACAGTTTTAATGTTGTTTCTACACAAAGACAATCAAATAAACCACGAAATATTCAGATAATAAAGTTATTTCTGTTATAAAAAATTACTCACATGTAGTAAACAGTGACATTAATATCACAGACTCACTGCTGCTGCTGGAGTTTCTACAGACAAAATGGAGATCAGAATACACACTTTCGGTTTCATTATAAACTACACTGACGCTCCTGTAGCTTCTGGTACCTTCCGCTTCTGTAAGAAGGTCTACTGCCGCCAAGCGTCTGCAGGAGAACATCTGGAGAAAGAGACCGGATCTGTCGCCAGTCTTTTTGATTGCTTTTATGTTCAGTTTAAAAACTTGTATTATTTACAATGTGACCAGTAAAGTGTGATTTATATTTATGTGTCGGTTAATTTCTCTGCGCCCTACAGGAAATCAACTCAGCTCTAAATATCATCAGAACACTTCTATAGAAACCATCAATATTACAGAGCAGTACAACAGAGAGCTTCATCATCTCATACATTTCTGAAGCAAGAAACACAATTCAACATCATTGTGTGCATTGCGGTTTTCAGGGGATTTAAAATATTTATAAAATTTTGTGTTTTTGTGCAAATTGTACAGGAAAGAAAAACACAAAAGTGTAAATGGTTGATGAAGAAAGTGTAACTTATTTGAACCGTTTTGCCCAAACTTTCCTCACGAAGTCCAGATTTTCTTCAAAAGTCCATTGGATAAATGCTCTTGTAAGCGTATCTGCGACCAAACTAATTTCTTCTCCTCTAATTTCTTCTCCACATGAATATATTTGAGCTTATGCAGTTTGCTACAGATGCAGGTTGTGATCCTGACTAGTGCAGCTCTCTGACCATCCAATCAAACATTTGGAAATGATGGAAAAGTGACTGGACGCCTTCTAGAGGGCCTCAGACTCACCAAATCAGACTGAATGGTTAAAGCAACAGCTTCGAGCAGCATTTATTTAAATGTAACAAAAGTTAGGTAATTTCTGCTGATTTTATATTACACAATATATGATGTGAGGGCTGAAATCTGATTGGATAGCAGAAACGCACCTCAAAGAAATGCTATAAAATGAACTGAAAGGACTTTTGGGAATAATTTTATAAATATTTATGGACAAAAAAAATATGTTCAAACATAAGTTTATAAATATATATATATATATGTGAATATGTATACGTATATAAGTCCTATATCAGGTTGATTTTCTCTCCAACCATAAAATATGTCTATAATATAACTATATTGTGTTTGTGTCTAGACATATTTCACAGTTGTAGAGAGTCCGAGGTCCTCTAGAAGGCGTCCAGTCACTGAACATTTTCAAACGTTTTGATTGGACGATCAGAAAGCCGCACTAATCAGAATCACAACCAGCATCTGTAGCAAACTGCACAATATATTCATGTGGATTTAAAAGCTTTTATTACACAATGCATGACAGAGGAGAAGAAATGAGTCGCAGATTCGCTTACAGGAGCATTTAACCTACATTTTCTTCATCAACCATTAAGTAGTGTTAAAAAATCACTTCATGTTGCTTTGCTTCAAAAGAGACTTTATTTCGGCATGCAGCAGAACAAATCACATGTTCGAACCATATACTGTACATAGTGTGGCATGGCACAAGCACATACAACACACACACACACACACACACACACACACACACACACACACACACACACACACACACACACTACATTCACGAGGAACCCTTCTGTACTCACAATGTCTACAGTCTGTGCAGCAGGTCGGGTTTAAGAATCTGCATAAGCTAAAAACACTTAAAATGGGAAAGCAAGCAAGCTAGCAAGCACACACACACACACACACACACACACTACATTCACGAGGAACCCTTCTGTACTCACAATGTCTACAGTCTGTGCAGCAGGTCGGGTTTAAGAATCTGCATAAGCTAAAAACACTTAAAATGGGAAAGCAAGCAAGCTGGCAAGCACACGCACACACACACACACACACACACACACACACACACACACACACACAAACACACTGGCAGTTTCGGTATTTTGAATCACAGCTCTTTTTCTACATTCGCAACATTATTACAGTGATCAGGACAAACTAAGTTTTTTTATGGCTTTTGTTTTTTTTTTAAGATCAAACACACATTATACAGTCAGAGTGCAGAATCTCTCACACACACACACACACACACACACACGCGCTTCACGTGTGAAGGATCAACATGTTATTATTAGGTTATTACAGTTCTAGCTTTCTGTCTCAGGATGTCTCAGTAATAACATTAGGAATAACAACAATCCTGGACACAAGCAGTAACACATCTGTATTGCACGACGAACTCAATAAATAAAACGCATTCATTCAGTAAACATGAAAAAAACGTAAAAGATTTAACGTGAAATATAAAAAAAAATTGCCTCATGTCACTAATGCAATAAAGGAAAATATGTCTCGACTTTCTTGTTCTGAAAAAACAACAACAATAAAAACAACCGCTGGAATTGTAATGGATTCCACTACAACCACATTACAAACCATCAGCTACCAAATACATTACCATTACAGTGTTTATGTAAATCAATAAACCATTATCAACAGACCAAAGAAACCAGTGTGGGTTTCTACTACTGGTATCTGGATGCTTTAATGGCCTCTTAATGGTCCCTAATGGTATCCATTAGATATTAATACGCAACTGTCGAAGGTGTTCTATTGGGTCTTAATGCTATGAGACAAAACATGCCACCAAGGCAGCTAAGAATTTCCCAATAAATCCACAACACCATTAAGGTTCCATTAAAACCAAAAAACCAAAACCTGCTTGCTAGTGTGAGCTCAGGGTTCAGCTGAATCGGGTAGTTTGATGGTTTGGGTGGAGACCGGATGATTGAAGATTCATGAAGCTCCACCCCAGACCACGTCTGATGGGGTGACAGTGTGGATGAGAGCTTGATTGAGATTCATCCTTATACCTGGTTCGCATTTCAGTCAGAAGGAAGATGTGAGGGTTGATGGATACCAGATTCTGAAACAGAGACTGCAGTAGATTTCGTTTTCAGAGATGATCTGGAAGTCCACGTGTGCTGGGTGGGATCTCGGAGGTAGCGTTAGCGCTGTAGATCAAAGGAACTAAGAAGCTAACTTATTTAATCAATAAATAAAACAGGTTTTCTTTCAGATTGTCCAAGTCGGACCTTAGCACAGGGTTGTGTGTGTGTGTGTGTGTGTGTGTGTGTGTGTGTGTGTGTGTGTGTGTGGGCTCTACAGGTTTCCCCATCTTTCAGGTGGAGGGAATTGATCCATCTCACCCACTTCACAGTACTCTCTCTCACCTAGCAGGAACATCAGCTTATAGCGCAGGCGCACCTTTTCCTGAAACACACACACACACACACACACACACACCTTTATATATAATATGTATACATCTTTTTTGATGAAGAATTTATATTTTTGCGGAATGGGACTGAAAAATCCGTCCCGTGCAGGTCTGTTGTGCCAATGAGGTACAATTCAATGTGCACTGCCGCCTACTGGTCATTAATGGATACTGCATCAATGAGAATTTGAGTTTAACATTTATATTTTAATATTAATATTTATATTTTATAGTTCTCATTAGTTCTCATTATAGTTTTGCTAAAATATTAGCTGTGTGTGTGTGTGTGTGTGTGTGTGGGCTCTACAGGTTTCCCCATCTTTCAGGTGGAGGGAATTGATCCATCTCACCCACTTCACAGTACTCTCTCTCACCTAGCAGGAACATCAGCTTATAGCGCAGGCGCACCTTTTCCTGAAACACACACACACACACACACACACACACACACACACACACACACCTTTATATATAATATGTATACATTTTTTTTGATGAAGAATTTATATTTTTGCGGAATGGGACTGAAAAATCCGTCCCGTGCAGGTTTGTTGTGCCAATGAGGTACAATTCAATGTGCACTGCCGCCTACTGGTCATTAATGGATACTGCATCAATGAGAATTTGAGTTTAACATTAAAATTTTGAGTTCTCATTAGTTCTCATTATAGTTTTGCTAAAATATTAGCTGTGTGTGTGTGTGTGTGTGTGTGTGTGTGTCTCACCTTAAGTGGGTTAGCGAGAAGCATGACTTGTGTGATTGAGGAAGGGGGCAGCATGGGGTTAAAGGGCGCTAGCTCGGCTCCTGATGGACTCTGTAGCTTCACCTTCATAGACTGAGGGAAAAAGATTGGAGTATAAAAGTGCAGAAGATTTTACTCAGTGTGTCCTGAGATATAATGAGTGTAAAAACACTATACTGAAAGAATGTGTGTGTGTGTACAGTATGTGTGACCTTTGGCACTGCGGCCTGTAGCTCGATGTTCTTCACTGCGAGAGGAGCCGTGTTCAGCATGGACACCACGATGACGAGGACGTCCGGTCTCCCCGGGGGACACTCTGAGCCGAAGTGCAGGAGGACACGCACTCCGTCTTTATCGTACGCAGTCACAGGAAGAGCCTTACCTTTACACACACACACACACACACACACACACACACACACACACACACACACACACACTGTGTATAACCATCTTCCAGAGAAAAAACTGACAAAAAGAAAGAATATTGCAATTCCCATCCCACATTCTACTCCAACATTTCAATTTGGAAAAATCTTACTTATTATATTTAGTACCCTATTACAAATATAAAAAAAAACTATAAAATAAATATAAATTAAATTAAATAAATATAGCGCTCTCCCTACAGCACGCTGTCTCACGTGTGTTTAAAAAAAAATATTACATTCAATAAAAAAATTAAAAAAGCATGTGGTGTCAGTGTTTCTCCACTAGAGGCCGCTCTTGTAATAAAAGCTGACTGGAAGCCAGGAAAAACTACCGGTATGGATTTTTGCGGATAGACGATAGTTCAGAAATCAACTATAAGTGGCGATTAATCAGCAAAAAGCACGCTGTCTCACGTGTGTTTAAAAAAAAAATATTACATTCAATAAAAAAATAAAAAAAGCATGTGGTGTCAGTGTTTCTCCACTAGAGGCCGCTCTTGTAATAAAAGCTGACTGGAAGCCAGGAAAAACTACCGGTATGGATTTTTGCGGATAGACGATAGTTCAGAAATCAACTATAAGTGGCGATTAATCAGCAAAACAAATTAATCGGTCGACCTCTAGTACATACTGAATATATGTGTGTGTTTGTGTGATTATGTAGAGGTTGTTATTACTGATTATACTGACTGGTTTTGATGGAGTCGAGGGGAACATGCAGGGTGCTGAGGGACGCCTCGGAGCGTACAGGGTTTCCCTGTAGAGTACGCAGGGGGGAGCCGGACATGGTGAAGCTGATGAACGGATTGGAGGAGGAGAGAGACGAGGAGACGGCGAAACCTGAACCAACACCACCAGTCATGACGTGTTGCCCTGGTACGCTTAGTACACACACACACACACACACACACACACACAAACACACACACATAAATTTCCCAGAATGCACCACTGTCTCAGAAATCAACCTCTAAACCTGTTCTTACCTTTTTACCTCTCCCAGGTTCAGCATGGCGAGGTCCTGCAGCCCCTGAGTCAATACGTCAGGGTGTGTGGGGTGTGTCGAGTGTGTGTGGTGGCCTGAGGTGTGTGTAGGAGGAAACGCGGTTCCTGGTGCTGCTGCTGCTCCGCTGGAGAACAGGTCAAGTCCAGGAGGAGCAGGAGCCTGACAGAGCGATACACACACACACACACACACACACACACACACACACACACGCACACACACACACACACACAGTGTAATGTCCTGCATTATATCAGGATATTTATATTCAATATATTCGTCTGGGGTTTCCGTACCTATAAAGGCCCGAGAGAACAATTTATCATTGATACAGTTTCTGTAATCATGACATCATTCTTATTATGTAATAAAACAATTTTAATTATGATTTAATTATACACAGAGCACCATGAAGCTCTGGTCATTACTTTTCATAAACCATTTAAGTTTCGATCCACAGTCATCTTGGGCTTAAGTGTCCGAGTCAGTGGACAAACAAGTCATCATCATCATCATCATCATCATCATGCCAGTAAATGATCATGAATCCATAAGAGCCCAGATATGTAACGACCTG
>MU551630.1:4110541-4142108 GCA_024362625.1 Silurus asotus
ATCTTTTCAACCTGCTCACTACTCTCACCACAAATCACAAATATCATCCGCAAACCATTTCTATCCATCCATTCATTTTTTCAGTGGACAAAAAAATGGAGTGATTCACTGATCAGCAGTTTATTCAACCATCCAGCTACTCTCCAAACATCTCATCATCCATTCATTCGTTTAGGAGCTTGCGTGTGTTTCTCCCTTCATTTCTTCTGCAATTGATTGTTCAATTATTCATTCATTCTGGTTCTCAGTAATAATTCATCTGCCTTTGTTAATTTAGTCAGTCATGAGCACTACATGGTGTGGGACACCACAGGAAAGAGCATCATCCTCGTGTTCTTCCTCAATCTTCTCCTCCTCCTCCTCATCATCATCTTCATCAGCATCAGTGTTTTAAAAAATAGGTTTGGAGAGATACATGTGGATCCTTCTCACTCTCGATATATATTTATGTATGCAGAAAGCACAGAGTTGGACAGGAGGACAGTGTCATCCTGCAGAACACCACACCTTCTGGTGGAACACCACACCTTCTGGTGGAACACCACACCTTCTGGTGGAACACCACACCTTCTGGTGGAACTGACAAAACGCATGGATGGAGAAGGATATGAAATGCATTATTACACATGATCATGATGTGCAGCCACATAACCTCCTGCACAAAGGAGGGCAATCACTCATTCTTCACGGATTTAGGATGCAATTGTGTATTTTGAAGCTCATCCATCCATCCATCCATCCATCCATCCATCCACCCATCCACCCATCCATCTCTCAATCCATCCATCTTCATTTAGAGATCATTAAACCCTCATCATGGTCCATTATATCTGATCCTGTTCTCACTTTCTGATTCATTCATGATGAAGAACCTGAGCAGGAGCTTATCTGGGCTTTAGGCTTTAAGCTGAACCGGAATGTGCTTACGCAATCAAACCGCGACGCGACACAGAACACACACACACACACACACACACACACACACACACACACAGGAAAAAAAAAAACGTTACGTATGAACCAATGCATCTCTGAAAAACACCTCGAGGTGTAAAATGCCACTCACTGAGCCACGACTCGAGAGTCTCTCCTTCCTGGAACGCCATCATAATATCATCCACAACTCATCTTATCCTCCACATTCACACACACACACACACACTCACACACACTCACACACACACACGCTCATACTGTCACTCCCCGAGTTACCGTCCACCCTAATAACATACACTGCACATGCGCGACGGCTTCGCACATGCGCATGCGCAATGACGTCCTTCCTCATACTCAATAGCACTTACTTTCATTATTGAACGAGCAGCAATTATTTAGACTTTTATTATAGCACTGATGCTTAATAAACAGTGTCGTGTGCTGGCTGTTAGAGATTTATGGATTTATGGTTTTTTTATATATTTCTTTTTTTCCATGAACAATTAATTTTTTTTCCAATAGTCCATTCTTTTGATTTTATACCATAACTTTTGAACTTTGTATCCAATCAGATTTATTGCTGAGTTCAAAGGTATCTGTCTGCATGGTGCCTTCATCACTCCAGGTGTCCTGTTGCATACAATCCATCAGATTTTGTAGGACAGAAGACATCTAGCAGGCGTACAATAATGTGGAGCATGCGCTGGTCAGAGCTCACAACATGCATCTGTAGCAAACTGCACAATATTCAATTGATGTTTTTTATTTTGTTGCACAATGCCTAAAAGAGGAGAAGAATTTAATCTGGTGTGAGATACACCTACAAGGACATTTACAAAACAGGATTTTCAAGAAAAGCTCTAAAATGCACAACTCAACACTGTTAATAATTTATAATAATATATATATTATAATATGATACATGCACATGTTGTATTAAGGTGAATTAATATACACAATCTGATTTCATTGAACAGAGTTTTGAAACAACTCAAAGATCTTTTCTCTTCTTAACACCTTCACAAACCAGAATCCAGAAGATCTCATGTGAGTAGTGCAGCTGACCAATTCAATGTTTTAAAATTCTGGTTGCATGGTGGTTATTATCTTACATTTATTATTATTATTATTATTATTATTGCCATGGGAAAAGAAAATAAGAAAAACTGAGTTCCCTGACCGGGAATCGAACCCGGGCCGCGGCGGTGAGAGCGCCGAATCCTAACCACTAGACCACCAGGGAGCCGTGATTCGGCATCGGGTTATATAGACTAAATTATTGAAGAAAAATTATATTATTACATAGTTATAGTATTATATTTATACAGTGGCTCCATTAATCACTGTTTGTAACCGTGGCGAAAAAGAAAAGCATCTCAGAAGTCGAACTTTGAGTGCTGATGTTTTTTCATTCCTATATTATATAAATACATGTTCTTTATACCGTTGTTATTATTATAATATATTATTAATAAGCAAACATTTTCCGCAAATTGGATACGTTTAAAACTTTCAGACTGATTTTGGACTTAATAAAACTCGAAGTTATAATTAACCATGTATAACATAAGTAGCAGCTTGCAATAACTAATAACTACCAATAGATGGCAGTAAAACCCAAAACATGTTCTACACTAAATGTCTCAGGATATTTCTGCAGAGAGAAAACCAAGAGCAAAAAAATGTTGCATTCGGAAAAATTCCTTGTCAAGAGCAACTTACATTTATTTTAATTACACACCTGAGTAGTTGAGGGTTAAGAGCCTTGCTCCAGAGCCAGCTCTGGGATCTGAACTCAAAACCTACTGATCAGCCCAACATCCAAACCCCTGAGCTACAATTTCCCATGTTGATAAGAAGAAGAAGAATTAATTAGTAGTAGTATTAATAATCTAATTAATGACCAGTAAAGACAGCTTAGAGATGCAGGGATTTGAACTTACAGCCTCATGGTAGCAGTGGTTAAAGGACCAGAAGAATCCAGGTGCAATGCAGGGTGAGAAAAGTGCTATAAGTCCCACACCCATGCAACTCTCTCAGTGGTGGATGAAGTACCAGATCTTCACTTAGTAAAATGTGACTCCAGTAAAAGTGCTCCTTTAAAGTTCCAATTAAGTAAAAGTACAAAGGTAGTTGCATTCAGAAAGTACTTAAGTATTCATGGTATTATGATTAATTATGGCAATAATGTTCCAATTACAATTCTTACGTCAAGCAACAATCTTAATCTAGCGTCTGCCTGACAGGTATCTGCTTTCACCAGAAGAATTTCATACTAAAATACAATTAGCGTCAAACCTATGTGTATGCGTCATTGTTTACCATATGAGGAGTGACTCTAGATTTTTTTTAGACCGATGCACTGCAATTTCTGGATTGTGTTTGTTTTTGAGCAAAGTCTCCATCTAAGCTCTGATCATTGTGCATCATGTGGAACCATACCGTCTGAGAAGTTTCCAGTTTGCACACTTCCATGTGATAAATCTGACACCTTCATCCCCAGAGTGTGTTGAAATGGTTGGCATGCAGACCGCACACAGAAAATACAGAACGTTCAGTTGACTCTGTATTGGGTGTGAGGGTGTGAACATGTCGACGGTGACGGATCTCTAATCCTTTATCCTCCGTTTGCTTTAATTAAACTCTCAGTCTGCACATCAAACATGCGTTCCTGAGAGACAGGACGTGTCTCTGTGCCAAACCCACACAACAATAATAAGATTATACAGACTGAGTTCTTCATCCTGAGGTGAGCAGAAAAGTCTTGAATGAGGAGGTCAGATTTCAGATCCTGGGGTGAAAGGAAAAGGAATCTGTCAGGGTTGAATCTGGAGAAGTTATAATTATGTTACCTAAAGGACGTATCTGAGCAGATTTGTTTAAACTTGTATAATAAATCGTGTTTGAAGAAAAAGCATATATATAAATATTTATTTAATGCACATGGAGAGTCACTTCCATAATCCAAATCACTGCAGTATTTCCTTTACATATCGTTTTACAAAATCTGTGACAGAATCCAATATTGAAAATTATTGAATTGCAAAAAAAAAAAAATAAATCGTGCATCATGCAACCGTGAAAAAATACTGATATTTAGATTCAAATTGTCATTGAAATATAAAATGCTAAATAAAAATGCATTTATTTTCCAACAATAAAAGATACAGACTGTTGTGAGTCCATGAATAATATAATTTAATCAAAAAAAAATGGCAGCTGAAATCTAAACAAACAAAAAAAAAAATCACAGCGTATCACATTTCTGATCGTGTTGCTGCTTGTTGTGTCTTTATATGAACAGACGTTGGATTTCCCCCGTCATCGATCATCAATCTCATAAATATATGAACAATTGTTCATTCCCCAGTCCACAGCATCAAATTCGTCATGATGACCCTTAATGTCTGTATGATAAAGTCAATCTGAAGGAAAGAATGCAACAAAAAAATAACAAATAGAATCAAGAAGATAGATGGACTTAGTGACAGAAAAAACAAGTTTGGAGGAAGTTCTGGACATTATAACAGTCCAAAATTGAAACGGGAATTTTATTGGGGAAAAAAAGCAATTTTTTAGCTTCTGTTCGAGAAAAGTCTTCATTCCAAACAAATGAAAAACAAATCCAGAAGCCTGAGTCAGGTGGATGAAGGTCTGAGAGAAGTGAAGAATAGAAATGATTTGTCTCAGAAAAGTAATAATGAGTATAAAATAAACGAAAGCATGTCCCAGTGACGGCGTAGCGTCAAGCAGAACACAGTAAAACAACATGGGTTAAATTCGTCATGGCAACCTTTGATGTTTGACAAAGACACAGAAAGAAAAGAACATATAAACAGAAAGATAGACGGAGTTACGGACAAAAAGACAGAGATTGGAGGAAGTAACTTTAAAGGTTAAGAGTGTAACAGTCCAATAGTTTTAAAATGGATTATAATGGAAAAAATTCCCACTTTGAGATCCTGTAACAGGAAAACCATTATTCTGTTATATCATTTACAAATCTATCGCAACCTGCTGCCGGTAGTTCTGAGGAATATATAGAAAGTATATTGTTTTAGAAAAATAAGTCTGAAATAAACAGAAGTATGTCCCAGTGATGCTGCAGCACCAACCAATACAAAGTCATGTGTAATATTCATGCAATTTCCTTTTTATTCCCAGTTTGGCTACAGAAATATTTCTGTTCTTACAAAAGTAATAAGATTCCGAATATCCTACAATAAAGATCCCAAAATCCTGGTAGTAAATGCATTAATATTATAGGAGATCTTGAAACGTTATCATAATGTGCAGAACACACACACACACACACACACACACACACACACACACACACACACACACACACACATCACACATTCACACACACTCATACACACAACACATAAAGCTGCATGAGATTATACCACGAGTGTGTTACGCTGTGCAGAAATGACAGTGCCATTTATCTTGATAAAGAAGGGATAAAGTTTAATGGTGACAAAAAGAGAGAGAGGGGGGGGAGAGAGAGAGAGAGAGAGAGAGAGAGAGAGAGAGAGAGAGAGAGAGAGAGAGAGAAAGGGGAAAGTGGGCAGGCTCTAGTCATTCAGCAAATCCTGCTTTATTTTACTCACTCAGGTTTAACAGGGTTGAGTTACATGGAGTAAAAAAAAAAAAAGAAAGAGGAAGAAGGAGGAAGGGAAGATGAATGAGACATAAAAGAGGGAAAGGGGAAGGGCAGTCAGCATTTTCATTTTTTTTTTGCCTTCAGCGACTTTCAGCAAAAACAGGAGCACCAGGTGAAAAGGTTGCAGCTGCAGCCCTGCCAGTGTGAAGTGTGTATATGTGTGTGTGTGTGTGTGTGTGTGTGTGTGTTTGAGATGGAGGGAATTAAAGAAGAGCACAAGCAGATAGAAGCACCAGAGACCATCAATGAGGAAGAAAAGGTGATACTCAAAAACACCTGGTCGAAGGTTTATGAGAATAAAGAGGCAGCAGGAGTCGCTGTGCTCATCAGGTACTCATCTCTCTCTCTCTCTCTCTCTCTCTCTCTTTCTCTCTCTCTCTCTCTCTCTCTCTCTCTCTCTCTCTCTCTCTCTCTCTCTCTCTCTCTCCTTCCCCCTGTATATATAAATAGATATAAAATGTGTTTAATCGTTCACATGTAATTGCTGATACGTAGTCTGTCAGGAGACACAACGAGGATCTCCAGTATCAGCACTGTGTAAGAATCGCAGGTGAAGCTGAAAGTTCAGAATTTTGAGTTTTTCAGTTTTGTGACCATTTGCATTGTTCTGTCAGCAGGACTTACATAAAATAATAAAACATAAATTAACTTCAAGAGAGATATAAAAAAAAAAAAGGAGGAAACGTCTGTTTAAGATGAATAGGAGTACGGAAGGATGTGCTTTTATAAGGAATTATCCTAAATGACTAGATCAGTGATTTTCTTATGCAAGTAGAATCACGTTCCTTCTGTTGACGTCATTGGAAGAAGGACATAAAAGCAAATATATGACATTGACAGGATGTTCTGTTGAAGTGGATTTTGTGGTGAGATCCTGTAGAATGTGATCGGTAATTGTGTCATAACCGTTACTGGAATTGAACATCACTGGTGTTACAAGTTTTCGGTGTGACATGGAGACTGGATTTGCATGCTGTGGTTACAGGAGTGTTTTGTTTCTTAGTGTGTTAGTTCTGGATACTTCTGTCAGAAGGTGTGTCGCTTTATGAAGGATAAATGGATGAATTAGAAGCAGAGATTTTAGGATGATGAAAAAGAAGAAAAAGAAAAAGCAGAAGTAGCAGCCTTTATTTGTCTTAATACACTATAATATATAATATAATACAAATACACTACACACACACTACACACACACACACACACACACACACACACACACACAATTTTTTTCTTCACATTCTCCAACTTGTTAGGATGAATAAATAGATGCAGGAATGGAAAATGGAAAATGGAAACTCCTTCATAAGTTATATATATATATATAGGGTAAGATAGGGTAATTACATTCCAATATCCAAATTCATAGCAAATATCAACATTAAATATTCAAATACCTACATTTAAAAGCTAAATCCATAACAAATACCATTAAATACCCACATCTTTACTAAATCCCTTCAGTTCAGTGTATTTATCTCCGTAGGGAAAGCATGTTTGCAGCATAATCACACAGACATTTAACAATTCACAAGTGCCATGTTTAAAAAACATAAATTACTCATCAAACAAACTATTTTTTTTCAAATTATTTATTTACCAACAAAATACCAATTAATTACCCAGATCCATACCAACACCAAGTCCATAATAAATACCAAATTCCAACATTAAACAGCCAAAATCTGACAAAATTTTACCTCAAAAACCCACATTCATACCAACTGTCAATACTAATGTAAAATATTATAAATATAAATGTATACCAAATTTCATAATCAATGATAAATATCCAAATTTATACCCTATAACAAAAAACCAAACATCAAAATTAACACCAAATACCAATCTCAACACTACATTCCCAAATCCATACCACAACTCATGTCAGTTACATGATACATTACCAAGCCTGAATATCAGATGCCAATACAAACACCAAAACAAGATCAAATGCAGAATATAAAATATCATCACCACTGAGCACCAGCACCAAACACCGTTCAGCAATACCAAACACTGAAAGAACAACAGTTTTAAATATATCCAATATACTGCAGACTTATCGAGTGTGTGATTAAACATTACACTGTTTGTAAATGCTCATTCTCAGAAAGACGTTTCATATCATTCTCCTTTATCAATGGGTCCTTCAAATATGGGTCCTGAACATAGTGATCAAAGTTTAAATTCCTGAAGAGCTGTAAAAAAATCCTCATATTTCCACATAATAAACTCTCCTGATATGAACCAGGGCCACATGTTTGATTTTCTAGAACATTCGGTTATGACATTCCTGAAGGAATTGAGGAACCTTGTCTGATACTGATAAAAATAAGTATGATTTCTTTTGTGTCGGGAAACGAGAGGAAATAAATGTAGACCTTATCTCTCTTTTATTGATGAAAAAAAAAAGACAAATAGGCTGCTCAAAGCACCACTGCATTCCGGTGTGTTTCTGCTTCTGATTAGCTCAGGAACACGGTACTGTAGGTCTCCGAGGTCCTGGTGTTTTATTCAGTTTTTCATTTCAATGAAAATGGGCTTCAGAACAGAAGATGGACATGTGAATATGTCCTTCTAAACCTGAGAACAAGATCTGTTTATCCAAACCAGAACTGTCCATTCATACAAAGTGTCATTCCTTTTAAATAAGATTCGTCTATTCAAATAAGGTTTGTCCCTCCAAACCAAAACCGTCTATCCAAACAAAATCTGTCAACAAGATCTCTACCCCAAGCAAGATCTGTTTATTCAAACAAGGTCTCTTCCTTCCAAATAAGTTCTCTCCATCAAAACAACATCTTTGCATCAAAACAAGGTGTTTCTTGTTCCAAACAATGTCTGTCCTTTTAAACAAGTGCTGTCCATTTTTCCATCCAAAAAAATCTCTCCCTCCAAACAAGATCTGTCCATCCAAACAACGTCTATCCAAACAAACAACATCTGTCCATTCAAATGTGTGTCCATTTACAAAAATGTGTTCCTTTAAACAAAATCTGTCTATCCAAGCAACAAGGTCTGTTACTCTAAAAAGATTTATACCTCCAAACAAAATATTTCGAACAAAGTCTGTTCTTTCTAACAAACAACGTTTTCCACACCCAAGAAAATTTGACTATCCAAACAAGGTCTATCAAACCAAACAATGTCTGTCCATTCACATAAGGTTTGCTTTTCCAAACTAAATCTGTCTATTCAAACAATGTCTATCCCTCCAAATAAGGTCTCTCCAACCAATTCAATTCAATTCAATTCAATTCAATTCAATTCATTTCTATTTTATTTGTATTGCAACTTAAACTGTGGTCATTGCTATAAAGCCAGAATGGAAAAGTTTATTGCAGTTTGTTTCTTATTAGTTTATATCTAAAGAGCGAGCCAGTGGTGACTGTGTGAAAATAAAAAACTCCATGAGATGTTATAAAGAAGAAAACCGTGAGGGATCCATCCAAACATCTGTCCATTTAAACAATAAAAGGAGATCCGTGAATCTTAACATAAAAACAAGATTTGTCCATCAGATGAGACCTGTTCATTAAAACAGAAGAACAAGACGTATCCAATCATAAAACAAGAACAAGATCTGTCCATCTGAACATGAGAAGGAGATTTTGTCAATCCAAACAGATGAAAAAGATCTGTTTATTCTAATAAGATCTGTTCATTCTAATAAGATCTGTTCATTCTAATAAGATCTGTTCATTCTAATAAGATCTGTTTATTCTAATAAGATCTGTTCATTCAACACCAAAATTCCACTGCTGCAATAATTTGATACATTTTATTCTTTTTTTCTCATTAAAAACCCAATTGTTACTATTACACAAGATGTAACACAAATACAAATGTAAACTGCGGAGAACCGATCAGGAAGAAAAAAGTGTCCCGGAAGCTGAATGTAGACATGCAAATCTCAATATTTACAACTAGACATAAAAACACTAAACCCCCACACCAGATGCTCAATGGGTCATTTTGCTTGGAGAAGTAAATGAAGGAGAAGGTAGAGAGAGAAACTGATGATTAAGATGAAAGAG
This sequence comes from Silurus asotus, assembly GCA_024362625.1. Taxonomy (NCBI): domain Eukaryota; kingdom Metazoa; phylum Chordata; class Actinopteri; order Siluriformes; family Siluridae; genus Silurus; species Silurus asotus. The sequence goes on from MU551630.1 coordinate 4,120,184, forward strand.
ACAGGAAAAGAAAAAGAATGAAGGAGCAGATTAAACAGATGAGAGAAATACTTTCCCACTCGACTTATGTGGAATGTGGCAGTGATAAAAAGAAAGGGATGAAGTGATTTCTCCTTTTTTATCATTTCTGCTCTTCTGTGTGTGTGTGTGTGTGTGTGTGTGTGTGTGTGTGTGTGTGTGTGTGTGTGTATGTGTGTGTGTGTGTGTGCACTGCAATAAGATGTCAGTGCTTTGGTTGAATATTATGCAGCTTTCTGGAACTGAGATATTATCACACACACACACACACACACACACACACACACACACACACACACACACACACACACACACACACACACATTCCTAATAAAATAACATATACACACACTCACACACACAAACACACACACACAAGCACACACACACACACACACACACACACACACACACACTGTTTCATGATTAATTGTTTATAAAGGTGCTTGTGTATATTGTAATTTTTTTTTTATGTAATAATTCTCTCTTTTTTACACACACACACACACACACACACACACACACACCAAAATTACAGAATCAACTCTAAAAGTAAAATAGGCAAATAAAGCTTTTTATTCTTCAATGTATTTCATTGCTTTTCTCCCCACAGACTCTTTACCAGTTTCCCGTCGGCGAAGCAGTACTTCAGCGAGTTTCGCCACATGGAGGATGTGCAGGAAATGCAGTCGAGCACACAGCTGCAGAAACACGCCGTGAGGGTGATGAAGGCCCTCAACACCCTGGTGGAGAACGTCCATGACGGAGATAAGATGGCATCTGTGGTGGAGCTGGTGGCCAAATCACACGCTCACAACCACAACGTCGAGCCCGGGTACTTTAATGTAAGTGAGGAAGATAAACACACACACACACACACACACACACACACACACACACACACACACACACACACACACACACACACATATATATAGAGCCACATACAGCCATGTACTGTTATAACATTTTAAAGTATAGTAAAAACATTAATAAAAGTGTAATAGAGTAAACAGAAGAGAGTCACAAAAGGTATTTATTTATTTATTTATTAATATGCGAAGAAACGGATGATCTTTCACTCTAAACCCTGTAAAGCAGATCTTCATGAATTCGTGCACAGGGGTTTATCGTTGAAAAAAGCAGGTGTCCCAATACTTTTGTCCATATAATGTGTATTTTTCAATGCAGATATCCAGTTCACTAGTCATCGTTCTACTTAAACATCACTGGCATCGATCTTGTTTTTTCTCTCTCTGCTGTTCTATCACAGATCCTGGCTGGAGTCATTCTAGAAGTGCTGGTGGAGGTTTTCCCAGAATCCTTCGACGCGAAGGCGCAGAAGGCGTGGTCGAAACTTATGGGTGTGGTTTATTACCACGTGACTCGGGTCTACTCGGAGGTCGGCTGGGCTTCCACAGAGTGAGAGTCACTGAAGAAAAAAAGGGAGACACTTTTACTATTATTGCTATACAATAATTGTTCTGGATAACCGGAATATCATGTGAGGAAATCTGTTTCTGCAGGAAGTCTATTGTTCATGAACGACGTAAAAAAACGGAGGACATCATTATGAAATTCATTTACCCAAGTTTATTATACATTTTTGTCTGAATCATTTTTTACAGCTTTTGTGTGCTGATACGCAGTGGAAAAAAGTTGGTGGACACCTGACCATGAGATTGATATGTGCTTCTTTTTTTTAACATCTCATTCTACATTTAGTCTTCATTTTCTCTTCTTCTGGGAAGATGTTCCACTAGATTTTGTGGAGATTTGTGTGAGATTTCATTCAGACACAATGGTGTTAGTAAAGCCAGGTACTGACGGAGGTGAGGTGTGGTGAGGAGGGCTGGGGATGGTTTTGAGGTCAGAGCTTTAAAGCAGGAGCATTTTCTTCACACTTCCACCTCATGAAAAGCTGATCTTCATGGAGCTGATATTGTGCAAAAGGGCTTTGTCATGCTAGAACAGGTTTGGTTCTCCTAGTTCTCCTAGTGTGTGTGTGTGTGTGTGTGTGTGAGTAAATGAATCATACAGTATTTTAAGCGAGTGTTTTCCTCATATTCAGTGTGATCAGTGGACCTCTGTGAGTTTGACAGCTCCAGTTAGTGCTGGGGTCTGAACACGTTTCTGCAGGTTTCACGTGTGGAAACATGTAGACATGAAAAACAGGCAGGTCGCCACTCTGATGAGTCTTACAGCGAAACGGTTCTGCATCCTTACATCATCATCATCATCATCATCATCATCATCATCATCGCCTCCGGGAGAACTGACACCGTCTGTCTGAGATGAAAAATGATCCTGAATATTACGCTCAGCGCACGTACGCTTGGCAATGGAACCAAAACGCTCGGGGTACATTTACAAAATACCTGAAAAAATAAGGAACTAACGTGTATATTTGAAATTCACTTTGTGTCAGTTGTGGGACTAACGAGATCACTGAGGTACTTTAAAGAACCGATTGCATTTATATTTCACTTTTATTGTACCAGGGCGATTATTTTGTAAGGCAACAATCAAAAATTGCTTTAATGTTTGCGTTTCCGCATTAAAGTAAGTATTTAGTGGAAATAAATGATTCTGAGACTGAAGACCTGCTCGACTCATTTTCACCAATTCCAGAACAAATATTTTATAAAGAAACAGCTTTAAAAAGAGTAGTGTGTAAGAAGAAGGACTTTCATGACAGAAAGCTGCATTATTCTTGTCACATGTACTGTAAAGGACATTGAAATGCTTTTTTCATATATACCAGCGATGTTAGAAAGCATTCCCCAGAGCACAGAGGGTTAAGGGCCTTGTCTATTCTATTTTATTCTATTCTATTCTACCTCTATGACATTTGGCAGACGCCCTGATCCAGAGAAACTTACATTAATCTCATTCATACACACAGAAAAATCAAGACAAAAGACAAGACAAAATGTACCTAAAAGAGTAAAAATGCTCTGTGGCTCCAGCTGGACCCCAGCAGGGTAAAGCGATGTACCTCTGAACACTGGTACCTTTTTTTGTAGCTTTTTGTTTGTACATCTAAAAAGCCGTTTATGCGTCAAATTGGACTTTCTGCACTTTCTTTTTCATTCAGAAGTATTATGTTTTTTTAGGACAAACCAGTTCAGCAGAACATCAGTGAAATGCTTTGGAAAAATACCAGGATGTAATTTTAACCCATACCAGGACACTAGTGTTGCGTAAATGTTCTTTTAACGGTACAAACAAAAAGGTACAAAAGAATTTACCAGTGTTTAGAGCGATATTGCTACATTACACAGCTGGAGCGACAAAGTATTAGCACTCCTTAAGGTACATTTATTTATTCAGATTTCTGTGTGTACAGCTGAGCAGCTATGGGGTTAAGGGCCGTGCTCAGGGGCCCAGGAATAGCAGCTTGGTGTGACTCGGATTTCAGGGCCTTTAGATCCAAAGTCCAATGCGTTAACCACTAAACTACCACCTCTCTATCAATTAATAGATTCTGAATTTGGTTCTTAAGGTCACAGATTGTAAATATTAAGAGTCTATAAACTCTGTTTGAAGGAAGTAGCCATATCTTTTATCTCTCTGATTAACCACACGATTGAGCTTATTAGCATAAAACAACCGACGCTTCTCAATCTCAAGAATAAACAACCTTCAATACCAGGGTCAAGAATCTAGCTCCAACTACTACAAGAAGACAGCAAAGAAAATTTAGAATCCATCTAAATCAGGGGTCACCAAGCTTTTTGAAACTGAGAGCTACTTCTTGGGTACCGAATAATGTGAAGGGCTACCAGAGTTTTCAGTTTGATCTGCTCAATTTATCTTTTATTATAGGTTATTATTAATAATTAATGATATTCATCTATGTGAAGACACTGATCATGTTAATGATTTCTCATAATAATTATCAACAATGATTTAACAAAGTAGGAAACGGCTATTTTTAGAAAAGGCCCACGGGCTTCTCATGTGGTCCATGTTGGTGACCCCTGATCCGAAGGATGTTATATTAATGTTGAGGAGGTGTTTATTTGGATAATGGTCTATGAGCTTCTGAGTTTGTCCTTTCTAAAACCCCTTAATGTATTGGTATTGCAAGTTCTCTCTCTTTCTCTCACATTATCTCTCAATCTTTTATGTTCATGTTTGTGGAGAATTTGTGATATTGAGTTTACATCCCATCACAGTTTAAACACTCCTCCCCAAATAGTTGTTTATCCATGGGTGGAACTACGGGCCGCTTTTTTTCATGCTGTCGAATGAATAAATGTCATTACGATGTTGCTCATTCTTAGAAAAGCTTGTTTTCATGGCGTTGTATGAATAAATGTCATAAATATCTTGCAGGATCTCAGAAAAAGTTTGTTGTCTTTCCACAGTAGAAATGCAGAATCTGATTTATCCTCCCCTGAAGGCTTCAAGTCGGGGAACTACAAAGAAATATCTAAAAGCAGTTCTGTCCAACCTTCTGTATATAACAGGCTCAGTAAAAGTATTTGTTCTGACCTTAGACCTTAAAAATGGAAATCTGAAACCTGGGAGAACAAAGTAATGTGTTTGAGAAATACGAGTTCTACAGAACTGTGTTTGTTGTTACTCACTGCAATTTTGCTTAGTGGGGCAATTACTAGAAGTCTGCATGAACTCTGCATGAAATCCACTAAAAATTGATTTTTGGATGGACGTACAATGAAACCCTGACATTCTTTCAGAATTGTAATGCACCAATTTATCCTGAGTCCTTTCTAAATCTCCCAAAATGTTTTATTTGGATGTTTAACTGAGTATTGAATGTTTCTTTCTCCAACTCCTAGTGCACTTAGTCATATAATAAATGCTGGACAGATGCAAATGCAGGTTAGACTGATTAAATAAACATGTAGGCAGAAGTACAGAATCAGCAGGCAAGTTGAGAATCAGTAAAGAGCCAAAACAGTCAGGCGATGAGAAATGTCATAAAGACGGACAGCCTCGAATCGAGCAGAAAGTGTAATAAATGCGGGTGGAGATCAAATATACCAAACAGGATGCAAAGACAGTGACAGGATTCAATTAAATTCATTTTATTTTTATTTGTAGAGTGCATTTTTTGTTGTCCCATATGTGTCTGATACAGGATTCGAGCTGCTCAACAGTTCTGGGTATTCTTTGTTGTATTTTTTGTTTCATTAAGCACCGTTTCATTAAGTTCTGCTTGTACACTTCTCCGTAATTAACTTCAGCACATCATGTTATCACTCATTTGTCTTTTTCTTTTCTGTTTTTCTCTCAACACTCACTCTCTCAGTTAATCATAAATCAGTGTATCAGTCTAACGCCGATTCCTCGGGTCATGCTGAAGTTCAGTGCATTTTACCGGCAGATGCTGATGTTGAATTTCCAGCAGTGGTGTTGCAATGGCCATGTTTCTGAAATCGCACACTCCTTTTTTTACTGAGAAGTGAACCTTCGCCATTTCACAAGGTTCTAAATCATCAATACAGATTTGTGTGGGAGGAAGTTTAGGAGGTAAAATGTATTTCATATTAAGAAATATGTAACACGATAGGGTTCATTGTTGTGTAGAGAACATGCATGCATGCACGTTGCAAATTCTTGTTTGTGTACCAAAGCAGGGGATTATGGGATTAGACTGTAGGTCATACTGATATTCCTTTACACATAAAGGAGGCACTTTAAAATGAGTGAAAGATTTTCCTCAAAAGGTTTGTGGAAAAAAACATTAGCATGAACTTTTTTCTCATTCCACATTTCGTCCCTTTTGCTTCAGTATCAGTTCATCTTCACTTTATTAAGCAATAAATCCAAGCCAAAGTCCACCCTGGTTCTCTGTGTTTGATCCATTACACTATTTATTACTGCATCTGCGACCGCCACCACCTGGGATCAGTCTCTGAATCATCAATATCTACAGATTACATACTGCCTTGGGCTACTGATTTACCATTTCAGCCCTAAACATAGATTCAATTCTCTCTGTTTGGTCTTCAAAACATTATTAGAATTCATTTTTCCATGTCAAACGTTGAACCCAACTTCATAGCTGTGTAAAACAAAACACATAGCAACATATCTGGCAACCCATTGTTCATTTTGTTTAAAAAAATTAAAGTTTTTCCTAAAAAGTAAACCAAAGGCAGAACCCTCTGATAAAACATGAGAAGGAAACTGACACTATTGAGCTCCAAAGTCAGCTAAAATGGCTGACTGCTGATTGGTAGGTTCTTTCTTGGTTCTCGGTAGCGATCTGAAACCTACTGAAAAGTTTTGGTCAGACTTTAGAACAGTATGGTTCTGAACCTCCTCTCATCAACCTGAGGATCTGTGAATGGCAGAGTTTTCATATGGCTTTAATCAGCTCCAATGTTTTTCTCTGCCGGATGTCCTGAAGATGTTATCTCAACTAGACATAAAGGCAAACACAGCTGGAGGAAGAGGATCAAATTTAAAACCTGCTCGTATCTGAACCATCTGTTCTGCTGCTCCTCGATACTCAACAGTTTGTGACTAACAATCACAAATTTCCCTCTGTTTTTAGGTGTCACAATTTCTCACTGTACAGATTTAGAAGAATTCACACCATCAGCTTGTGCATGAACGTCTGAACGGTTTCCTGTGAAATCATAAGTGTGAGAGTAGATGCATAGGTTTATAGATGCATATACTGAAAATATCTTCTATGACCCTCCTTCATTACCACAAATTAATTATGATTATTAATATATTTATATATTCTGTACACTTACACTGTATTCTGTATTCCAAAGATCTCAGTATTCCATACACATCAGTATTCCAGTATAATCCACTCAAGTAAACGTTATATAACTTCAATAAAACTTTACTTAAGTACAAGTAAATTGATTCGCCAAAAAATATACAAATTCGAGTTTCTTAAAATCCTGTTCCATCAGAGGTCAGATGGTACAGACCTCTGAGGGCTTCTTCACCAGGGTGTTGATGTGAACATCTAGGGTACCAGAAACTGTCTACTCTCTCCACTGGGGTCCTGTTGATGTTTAATGGTTGGTATGAGCGCTCCATCATCCTGCTGAAGTCCACTATTAACTCCTTGGACTTGCTACTGTTCAGGAGAAGATTGTTCTCCTGGCACCATCTCTCAGGGTTTTTAATCCCCTGTAGGTGGGCCGTCTCGTCATTATTGGAGATCAGGTGCACAACAACAGTGTCGTCTGCAAACCTGATGATAGTGGTGGAGCTGGAAGTGGAAAGTTGGGGTCAGATCACAGGGTCATCTACAGACAGACAGACAGACTGACAGACAGACAGACTGACAGACAGACAGACGGACAGGTAAACAGATAGATAGATAGATAGATAGATAGATAGATAGATAGATAGATAGATAGATAGATAGATAGATAGATAGATTATTCCCCATACAAATCAAAAAAACGGCTAAAATCAAGGCATGAAAATTATTTCTGATTGACAGCTCAGTAATAAGATATTAGATTGCCACCTGGTGGTCACACACACACACACACACACACACACACACACACACACACACACACACACACACACACACACAAATCTTGTTTCTGAATTGATTATATTTTTTATGTTTAGTAATTGATACATTCAAGAAAAGAAAGAAAGAAAGAAAGAAAGAAAGAAAGAAAGAAAGAAAGAAAGAAAGAAAGAAAGAAAGAAGCAATAAACCTGACCAAACATATTTGAATGTAAGGATCTATTTGAATGAACTTCATTACCCAGAAGGCAGTTACTCAAACAGGAAGTGCGTCACAGGAAGTAGGCGAAGCAGCAGCAGGGACGAGCGTTCAAAAGCGCTCAGGAAGAACTGGTGTTTTTACCGTGAATATGAATGAATAAATGATGCTATAAGGAATATGGTGAGGTTTGGGGTGTTTGGGGGTGTGTTTGCGCTGATGCTGTCTGTTTGAACAGGAGAAAGATTGAGGTAAATGCAGGAGGTGTTAGGTAGAGAAGAGCGCGAGCTGCGGTTACCAATGGCGACGCGGACGCTGAGCTGCAGCTGATCAGCGCGTGTTACAGAGCTGCTATGATTAAGCTGCAGTTACAGAGGTGCTGTGATTGAGCTGCGGTTACAGAGATGCTGTGATTGAGCTGCGGTTACAGAGCTGCTGTGGTTGAGCTGCAGTTACAGAGCAGCTGGAGTTGAGCTGCAGTTACAGAGCTGCTGGGGTTGAGCTGCTGTTACAGAGCTGCTGGGATTGAGCTGCTGTTACAGAGCTGCTGGAGTTGAGCTGCTGTGATTGAGCTGCAGTTACAGAGCTGCTGGGGTTGAGCTGCTGTTACAGAGGTGCTGTGATTGAGCTGCAGTTACAGAGATGCTGTGATTGAGCTGCTGTGGTTGAGCTGCAGTTACAGAGCTGCTGGAGTTGAGCTGCTGTGATTGAGCTGCAGTTACAGAGCTGCTGGGGTTGAGCTGGTGTTACAGAGCTGCTGGGGTTGAGCTGCTGTTACAGAGCTGCTGGAGTTGAGCTGCTGTGATTGAGCTGCAGTTACAGAGCTGCTGGGGTTGAGCTGCTGTTACAGAGGTGCTGTGATTGAGCTGCAGATACAGAGATGCTGTGATTGAGCTGCAGATACAGAGATGCTGTGATTGAGCTGCGGTTACAGAGATGCTGTGATTGAGCTGCGGTTACAGAGCTGCTGTGGTTGAGCTGCAGTTACAGAGCTGCTGGAGTTGAGCTGCTGTGATTGAGCTGCAGTTACAGAGCTGCTGGGGTTGAGCTGCTGTTACAGAGCTGCTGGAGTTGAGCTGCTGGGGTTGAGCTGCAGTTACAGAGCTGCTGGGGTTGAGCTGCTGTTGCAGAGGTGCTGTGATTGAGCTGCGGTTACAGAGATGCTGTGATTGAGCTGCGGTTACAGAGATGCTGTGGTTGAGCTGCTGTGATTGAGCTGCGGTTACAGAGATGCTGTGATTGAGCTGCGGTTACAGAGATGCTGTGGTTGAGCTGCTGTGATTGAGCTGCGGTTACAGAGATACTGTTACAGAGCTGATGTGATTAAGCTGCTGTTACAAAGCTGCTGTTACAGAGATAATGTTACAGAGGTGCTGTGATTGAGCTGCTGTTACAAAGCTGCTGTTACAGAGGTGCTGTGATTGAGCTGCTGTCACAAAGATGCTGTGATTAAGGTGCGGTTACAGAGGTGCTGTGATTGAGCTGCGGTTACAGAGATGCTGTGATTGAGCTGCAGTTACAGGGATACTGTTACAGAGCTGATGTGATTAAGCTGCTGTTACATAGGTGCTGTGATTGAGCTGCTGTCACAAAGATGCTGTGATTAAGGTGCGGTTACAGAGGTGCGGTTACAGAGGTGCTGTTACAGAGGTGCTGTGATTGAGCTGCTGTCACAAAGATGCTGTGATTAAGGTGCGGTTACAGAGGTGCTGTTACAGAGGTGCTGTGATTGAGCTGCTGTTACTGAGCTTCTGTTACAGAGCTGCTGTGATGAAGCTGCTGTCTTTACTTTCTGTGTGTGTGTGTGTGTGTGTGTGTGTGTGTGTGTGTGTGTGTGTGTGTGTGTGTGTGTGTGTGTGTGAGAGTGTGTGAGAGTGATGGTGAGTGTTTTTATGTTTCCTTACGAGTGTAAGTGCAGGAGCGATTATAGGTAGAGGAGGAAACGCATACATACAGTAGAGAGACTGTTCCACTTTACCCAGCGACAGACAGACAGACAGACAGACAGACAGCCAGACAGAGAGAGAGACGTGTCAAATAAACATCTTCTTACAAAACAGAACAAGAAGAAGAAAAGGATGGATGATTGTATCACACATGGAAGATTGTTTACTGCATGTGAACAAGTGGTTGCTATAGAAACGCTAATATATTAATGTATGAATGTGCTGTGTCAGCGAGTCCAGTGATTCATTTGATTTTTTTTTTGTGTGTGTGTTCAGGCGTCCAAACAGAAGAAAGGCTTGAGGGGTGAGTGATTTATACACGTGACACGAATATGTGTTTTTTAGATGGATAGTATAGATGGACAGATTTGCTGTTTATTTCAGGCTCCATCAGTGACGTTTTCGGAGATCTTCTGGGAGACGACAGTGACGATGGTAAGCGTCTGATGTCCTGGAATCTGACGTCCTCCTTTATAAATAAACGATCGTGTAACCTTGTGCTGATATGACCTGAAGTGTTTCTCTCCCCTCAGATCTCCAGGTGAAGATCAGGACACCATCTGGAGGACTCAGCAGACCGGCGGGGGTTTCACGAACGCAGAGCGGGAAGAGGTGAGCGCTCACGCCAACAGACGCAACCATGAACTGTACAGCGGATCTTCAGTTCACCCGTGTTTTTCTGTCGAATCCCCTCAGGAACCTGCTAGACGACGATTTCTTCAGTAAACTGGAGGAGGAGGCGGAGAAGGATGACGAGGTCAGGAGTGGTTTTTTTTTAGCTGCATTGTGATTGTGATTGATTCCAGCATTTTGTGGTTTCTTTGTGAAGGATGAGAAAGAAAGCTGCTATGGGGTAAGCGACAACACGAACTAACTGATTCCTTCGCATTCGCAGGCTTCCGATGTTTCCGCGGCGGATCCGAAGACTTTGCTGGAGAGCATGAAGGTGTTTGCCTTGTTTGATTGTTCATACATAGGATTTTCATAACCAAAAGTATTGGGACACTCGACCTTTCCCACCTGTACGTGGTTCTTTTACAAAATGTTAACACACGGTTGTGTAGGACGTTTCTGCTAGGTGATAGAATTAAAAAAGAGGCCCATGATGATGTGTACAAAGCCAGCTCCATGAAGATATGCTTTACATGAGTTGGAAGTATTTAGATCTCCATCTATAGAGATCTGATCTCCAGGCCTCCACACCTCACCTCCATCTGTAGCTGACTTTACCAGAATCTAGCAGAACGTCCTCACAGAAGCTTATTATGGGGACTTAATGGGAAATTAGGTTTTCAAAAAGTAGCACATTTCATGGTCAGGTGTCCACAAACTTTTGGTCATATACTGCAGGTCTCAGAAAGTTTAAGGAAGTACACAGATCAGATCGTCTTCATTTCAGGTTCCACATATTTGTGTGTGTGTGTGTGTGTGTGGTTCCATTCTAGGACATGGATGATATGGATGATGATTTGTTTGGTTTAAAGAGGAAGCCCAGTTCTTCCCCGGCACAAAACAGGACCTCCAGAACCGAAACATCTAAACCAGAAGACAAAAACAAAGCTACTACTCGTGAGTTACAATTAAACTCAACTTCTTCTGCATTCAAGACGTTTTATTTTCCTGTGTGTGTGTGTGTGTGTGTGTGTGTGTGTGTGTGTGTGTGTGTGTGTGTGTGGTAGCTCTCTCAGCCTATCAGTGTTTCTCCACACAGAAGCAGGAGGGATGGAGAAGGAGGAGGAGGAGGAGGTGAAGAAGCCCAGCTTGGCTCCTGCTGCTGCCCAGAGGAGCATCAGGAAATTCAGCTTTATGGGTGAGATTTACTGCAGATGTAGAACGATTTCAGTTTGTTGTTCCCTCAACAAAGTTTCTTCCTTTTTCAGCTTTCAGTAAATAAGATATTAAAAATAAAACTCCACTAAAAGCGTAATCTCGTCTTTCCTGAGGGAAAAAATCACCTCAGCTCTACCTCACTAACTATAACAAATTCATATACAAGGGCCGTCCAAACGCTCAGTTCTGATTGGCTGGAAGTTCAGGTAAATGTTTAGAGCGTTGACCGGTCCGAATTTCAGAGAGTTAGATAGATAGATAGATAGATAGATAGATAGATAGGTAGATAGGTAGGTAGAGAGAGAGAGAGAGAGAGAGAGAGAGAGAGAGAGAGAGAGAGAGAGAGAGAGATGGACGGACGGACGGACGGACGGACATCAATAGACAGACAGACCGACTGTAGGACGGACAGACAGACCGTGAGACAGACAGACAGACAAACAGACCAGGAGACAGGCAGAGAGACAGGCAGGCAGACAGACCGTGGGACAGACATGCAGACAGACAGACCGTGGGACAGGTAGACAGACAGATGTTTCTGTTGAACTGATTGAACTTTATTTTCAGACGTCTTTGTACAAACATTCCTGTCGTATCTGATTTACATTCATGTGAACGGTTTATTGTCTTTGTTCATTCATGCTGCATTACTTCAGATGGGGATGATGATCATGAGTTACCAGCTGGCAAGCAAGGTATCAGCTCAGGAAAAACCTCCTTGTGTCTCTCCAACATAAATCACCGGAACTGAATTTATAAATCAGTTTATTGAAATGTTTAGGAATAAACAGTCGTTTGAGGATCTCAGTGCCATGTTTTGTGTCATTTACATGGATCTTCACTCACTAAGCTGTTGGATTTCGTTTGTTTATATCAGATGACGATCCTCTCGATGATCTCCTGAACGAACTGGATGAGGAACATCCGAAGAGCGCTCCATCCGGGAAAGCTGGAAAGCAGCAGGCTGTGCAGAAGAAAGAGGAACATGGTCAGCATGTTTTCTTGTTTTTTTCAAAGTTCCTGATTGGGTTCCTGTGCAGGTTCAAGAAACATAGGTGTTTAGGAAGGAACGAAAGGTTTTGAGGGTTTTTAATTAGTGCCCTTTTTGGTTAAAAAAAATAGTTTTTCATGCCTCTTCTTGCGTTATAGCCACGCCCACAGTCACGCCCACAGTCGCACCTGCAGCTGCATCTAAGAAACGCACTGAGTTGACCTTCGATGATGACGAGGACGACCTGATGGATGCACTGGGGTTCAGTGACGCCCCAAAAGGAAAAGGAGGTGGACTCATCCCCAAAAAAGAGAAGTGAGATTTAGCTTTTATATTACATCTGTTAAATCGTGCACATTGTCCTGTTTCTTCTTCTTCTTCTTCTTCTGATTATTCTTATTATTTGGTCTGCTGTGAGTGCAGTGAGGCTCCTCAGAGAGCACGCACCAGACTGGATGAGATTTTGGGGATCGGGACGCCTCCTCGCCTGCTGGAGAGACCTGTAACCATCGAGAAAAAAGACCCCACACTCGCAGAGACACAACCTCAGAAGAGCTCAGGGAAAGGTATCAAAACTAAACAAACTGCCCAGTACTGTTTTCTCCGTGTCCTGGCATAGGAGGAGGCGTGGCCGACAGTTTCAGTAAAGGAGGCGTGGCCTCCAGTTTCATTGAAGAGGTGTGGCCTCTTTGTTTCAGTGAAGGAGGCATGGCCTCTGTGTTTCAGTAAAGAAGGTGTGTGAAGGAGGTGTGGCCTCTGTTTTCAGTGAAGGACATGTGTGAGGGAGGCATGGCCTCTGTGTTTCAGTGAAGGAGGTGTGGCCTATGTTTATGTGAAGGAGGTGTGGCCTCTAGAATAGAATAGAATAGCCATTATTTGTCACATATACATTACAGCACAGTGAAATTTGTTCTTCGCATTGCTTGGAAACTAGGGTCAGAGCGCAGGGTCGGCCATGATACGGCACCCCTGGAGCACAGAGGGTCAAGGGCCTTGCTCAAGGGCCCAAGAGTGGCAGCTTGGCGATACCTAGCTTGGTGAAGGCCTGTGTTTCAGTGAATGAGGCGTGGCCTCTTTTCCATGAAGTAGGTGTGATCTTAGTGTCTCTGTTTTAGTGAAGGGGTGCGGTCACAAAAGGGGCGTGGTCACAAAACATCAATTTATATTTACACTAGCAAATGATGAGTGTTTTGTTATGACTAAAACCGGTTGGTGTTTTTCAGATTCCTTGTTTGGAGATGAAGACTTAACGTTTGGCTCGTACCAGCCAACACTGGGCTCGACTCCGGAGGGACGAACCTCTCGCAGACACTCCGTACGGTGAGAAAACACACACACACACAACTTTCATTCCTGGCTTTGCTGCAAAACAGTTATAATGCTGTCCCAATCTAACTCTCAGTCTTTCACATAGATTCTCCACCGAGGACGTCAGCTCCTCTTCTCCAGAACGTAAGCCCACAAGCTCCACCGTGACCTCTACTACGACCTTCACCCGGCCTGGCCGCCCTGCTTCCGACTGGCTCGGGTTAAAGCAGGACGAAGACGAAGCGGAAAAGGAAAAGCAGTTAATTACAAAGAAGGAATCTACAGGAACTTCAGAGAGACTAAAACCACCACGTTCTCCATCACATGTAGCAGAAAAACCCTCCAGAGGGACCTCGAAACCCAGTGAGGAGCTCAAAGCCGTGCCTGACTCTCCAGAACCTTCCACCACCACCTCCACCACCACCACCACCACCACTGCAGCCAAACTGGTGAGTAAAAAACTGGAGGTTGAGGGTGAGGACGACTGGCTGTCAGGAGCGTTGAGTAAGAAGAAAACCCTGGCAAAGGAGAGAGAAAAAAGGCAGGAGGAATCTCCAGGGCTTGAAAAGGAGATGGACCTCGACACGTTACTCAGGTAGGGATTCACGTTTATAGAAGGAGTCTACAGTGTGAGCGAATTTCCGATTGTTCTACTGTTTCAAGGAAAATAATTGTTATTGTTTTTCCCAGCAAACGAAACCCCACCTCGACTCCACGCAGGGCGAACGAGGACAAACCCCTCCCCCAAAAACAGCCCAGGTATCGCAATACACCTCTGTACCACACACACACACACACACACACACACACACACCTCTTTATCACATTATTGTCTAGTTTATTCCAAATATTACACACTTTTTTTCACATAAATGCTGTGTGCTCTGTGTCCGTGTGTGTGTGTGTGTGTTCGTGTCCTCAGCAACGAGTCTGTGGTGGCGTCTAGCCGACAGCAGAGCCCCACACCCTCCCCCACACCCAGCACAGGAGCTCAGCACACACATGGTTTGTACCAACCATGGACCAATAATCCATTAACCTACTGTAAGAGTGGGCGGGACATTCACCTTATGCAGGCTGCTGATTGGACGAATTGGAGAGAACAGATTGTCAGTTCTGAAATCCACACTGTATGAATATGCATGACAGGCCCCGCCCCCTCAAAACTGACCTACTGTGGCAACGCCCATGTTAATTAACATAATGAAGGCTGAAGTTCCCCTTCTTTTTCTCTCTCCCTCTCTCTTTTTGCTCCCCCCTTTTCTCTTCTCTTCTGTCCCCCTCTCTCTTTCTCAGAGCGAGAGCAGAAACCTGTAGTTGTGAGCACTTCACCTGTCCAGCAGGGGTCTCTGTCTAATGGCCTTGAGCAGCTTTACCAGCAGCAGGTCTGTCATCTCTCTCTCTCACACACACACACACACACACACCACATAGAGTGGCACAAATTATTGACCAGATCTCTGTGGGAATTCATCATGTAAATAAAACACAAGTTTGTATTTGTGTGTGTGTGTGTGTGTGTGTGTGTGTGTGTGTGTGTGTGTAGCTGGCTCAGGCTCAGCTGTGGGGTTTAGGAGCACCAATGGACCAGAGTTCCTTACAGAAAACAAGGAGAGATACAGAACATCACACTGGAGACATGAGTGCACTACAGTCCAGGATTGTACAGCTGGAGGCACAGGTATATACACACACACACACACACACACACACACACACACACACACACACACAGAGCTGTGTAACTGTCTGTATGTGTGTGACAGGTACGAAGTTTGCAGCTGGAAAAGGATCAGCTACAGATGTTACTGGACAATGTCCAACAGAGACACAAACGAGATACAGAGCTGATGGAGAACACACACAGGTAACACACACAAACATGCACACACACATAACACACACACACAGGTAACACACATGCGCACGCACACACACATGCACACACACAGGTAACACACTAACACACACGCAAGGAACACACATGGATGCAAACATTTAAAATAACACAAACTCAGACGCTTTACTGAGTTGATAGAGAACACGCATCTCCCTCTCTCTCACTTTCTCTTATCCATTCTTTCTTCCTCTCCCTCTCCTTACTCTAATCTATCCATGTATCCATTCATCCATCCATCCATCTATCCCCGTCTTCTCGCTCTCAATCTTTTTTTTTTCTCCACATAATTTATCTATCTTTCCCTCTATTTTCTCCCTTTATTTTCTCTATCTCTACCTATTGCTCATTCTCTCCTCTCCCTCTCTATCTTTTTCTTTCTCTTTCTCTCCCTCTCTCACACAGAACCCGTGTGAAGCTGCTGGAGGAGTGTGCTTCACAGCGGGAGGCGCGGGTGCACACGGAGAACCAGGAGCTGACGGAGCGGCTGGAGATGGTACTGAAGCAGGTGCAGCAGGAGAGGGAGGAGCTTCAGGAGCAGCATCAGCGCAGGCTGGCACAGAGCCAACAGGAGAGAGACCGAGAGGTGGAGAGACTCCGAGAGCTCCAGAGGTGTGTGTACACACACACACACACACACACACACACATTCATTAGACAAGGTCTACCTGGACCCCACAGTGGAAAAAGCAGTTTGATTGTATTGAGCGTGTGTGTGTGTGTGTGTGTGTGTGTGTGTGTGTTGGGAAATGTACAGGAAGTCCATACAGGAGATGAAGAAGGATCACGAGGAGCAGATACAGAGACTCAGGAGACTGAAGGAAGAGGAGATCGATGCAGTAACCAGTGCTACCTCACAGACCAGGTACAGGTCTCTCTCTCTCTCACACACACGCACACACACACACACACACACAGTCGTGCGCAGTGAAAGAATTAGTAATACTGAATTTTGATAAAGGTGTCCTAGTTAGACTGTAAGATGATGGAGCAATGATGGTGTGTGTGTGTGTGTGTGTGTGTGTGTGTGTGTGTGTGTGTGTGTGTGTGTGTAGGTCCCTGACGGGGGTTATCGAGCACATGGAGCAGTTCTCGCTCAGGCTGGACGATCTCTCCTCTCGTATCGAGAGCACTCATGAGAACACGACTCAGGGCCTGGAGCTCGGCGCTCGACAGAGGAATGAACAACTGCGAGGTGCAAATCACACACACACGCATACACACATACACACACTCACGATCAATCAATCATTTAATTAATAAATATTTACCAGTTTAATCACCCGCATCAATCACTTAGAAAAACATTGAACCCACCAGCCCCCGTTTTTGGGCGGGGCTTCAGGTTTAAGGGGCGTGTCTAAGTCAGGGTGAATGCAGTATATGACCTGAAGTCGGGAAATGATTTTTTTGCTCCTGAGTTCAGTGTGTGTGTGTGTGTGTGTGTGTGTGTCTCAGTTCTGCAGGAGCGTCTGACACAGCAGCAGAGGGACATGGTCGAGGAGAGAACCCGACTCAAAGAAGTCATAGCCAAGATGGACACACAGCTGGCCGAGCAGCAGAGACAGCTGCAGCAGGTCTGTCTCCGGAGAAAGGGGCGGGGCTTCATCATTACCTTATGATGATAATAATGGTTTTGTGTGTGTGTGTGTGTGTGTGTGTGTGTAGGAGCGTTGGCGGGTCACCGCAGAGCAGGCAAAAGCCGAGTCAGCATTACGGGGCCTGGAGGAGGAGAGACGCACCATGACTCAACAAATCACCATAGAGAAGGAGGAGCTGGAGAGGGCCAAGGTGTCTCTCTCTCTCACACACACACACATGTATTTATTTATTATTTATTTGTTTATATAGTGGATGTGTGTGTGTGTGTGTGTGTGTAGGAGCGTTGGCGGGTCACAGCAGAGCAGGCAAAAGCCGAGTCAGCATTACGGGGCCTGGAGGAGGAGAGACGCACCATGACTCAACAAATCACCATAGAGAAGGAGGAGCTGGAGAGGGCCAAGGTGTCTCTCTCTCTCACACACACACACATGTATTTATTTATTATTTATTTGTTTATATAGTGGAAAAAAATGAAAGAGAAGGACAATATCAGAAGCAGAGCAAAAGGTAAGTGTGTGTGTGTGTGTGTGTGTGTGTGTGTGTGTTTCAGAGCGCTTTGTTAGACGAGCAGCAGCAGGTGATGCAGCGCTGCACAGAGGAGCGGAGGAAACTCGTGGCAGAGTGGACACACTTTCACGCTCAGGACAAACAGCGCAGGGAGAGAGAGCTGGACCGAGAGGGACACATTATCAGCATGGCCCAGGTACACACACACACACACACACACACACACACACACTTCTTACTTCCACTATCTGATGTCTAACAGTATAAACAGTAGAAGTAAAGAGAGTATATTTGGCCTTATTGATGATTGTGTGTGTGTGTAGGAGCAGGCTGACCTGAAGCTCAGAGCAGGAGAGCTGAAGCAGAAAGAAGAAGCCCTCCAGAGGGAGAGAGAGAACCTGGAGAAACTCCGAGCAGAGCTAGAGGTGGAGAAAGAGCGAATGAACGCAGCGGCTCTGCATCTGAAACACCGAGCGCAGGAGGTCGAGAGTCTCAGCAAGGTGACCGCACGTGTGTGTCTAACTCTAGTTTGAGGGGAACTCCGATTGTTACTCTGTTCAGCACGTAAAAGGATTGCATTTACACGTGTGTGTGTGTAGCTGGCATGTGAGCGCTATGAGGAAGGCGAGCGGGCGCTGCAGGACGCTCGGAGAGTGGAGGCGGGACATCAGGCTCGTCTGCGCAACATCCGCACTGAGCTGGAGCACCTGAGGACGCAGGAGCACAACCTACAGCAGGTCCGTGTGTGTGTTCGTTCATACGGATGTCACTTTTAGGCAACAAACTGTGTGTAATCATTTCTTCATCCTGTCTATCAGGAGAGGAGGAAAGTGACGGATTATCACAGAGAGATGGACAGAATAAAACCCAGTCTTCCCCCTGACTACTTACCTTCCCCTGGGGAACCTTTTCTAACAGGTACACACTTCCTGACCTGCACGTTTCTACACATCATTTAGATTTATTGTAGATTTCACACTTTGTTTGAAGATTATTAGCTGCACACACACACACACCATCTCTGATCCAAGAGATTTTTAATTCCACCGCCCATTAAAGTTAACTGTAAGCATGGCATGAGGAACATTGAGAGGAACCAAACTCAGACTGTTCATGTGGGTCCCCCCCCCCACACAGGGTTTTCTCCTGCATTTAACAGCACATCTATTCTTCACCCTGGACCACAAATGAACATTTCCAGATCGGTTTCTCCAAAACTGCAGGCCACACTCGCCGTGCTCAGACACACAGCTGAAAAGGTAGAAGAGCATCTTGTGTAATCGCTTCTTACACACGTTTGTGGCACTGAAACTAAAACTTCTCTACATTAGGACCGGGACTTCCTGCAGGACGAGCAGATCTTTCTGGACACCCTGAAAGGAACACAGCGCAACTCCACTTTACATACATGACTCAAAATAGTGCTAATTTTTCCACTTTCTATACATTAATAAATTTTTTAAAAGCCCACTCTGGATTTAGAGAAGTTCATTTGAAGTCACAGGACATCATTTTAATCCTGGATTCATTAAATAAAGGAGAAATACAGGCTTTTGTTCATTTGTTTTATTTGTATGGTTCACACATGACAAAATAAGCAACATGGTGGTCACATGACTGATCCTTTCTTTCTCCCAGGTCCTGTTTCCATCACATCCAGATCGTCATACTCCTTCACCCTAAAGAAAAATAAAATATTTAGTAGTCTGCTCTAAACTCCTACACGCTGCTATGAGCACGAGAACGAGCCTCAGTTTACCAAGTCTCCACACGATCATTTAAGACAGGGATAACTTTTATCATCACAGGCTCCTCGAGGTGCTCTCCACATATCAATTCACCAGAGCGCCCTCCATTTACCCCACAAATTGAATAAAAAAAAGTTACTATAAAACTGCACAGTTCAGTGATTCACCACTAGAGGCCACTCTTGAGAGGTATAACAACCCGGAAAAACTATGTACGGATTTTTGCCAAAAGCTCCATCATAATAGAAGAAATAAAACCACACTGGACTTTTCCCCAATAACACTAAACATTCTAATCCTTATTCTAATCACTTGTATAAATCAGTGTGGTGAGGCTGCAATGATGCATTAGAAGTTTTACTTTACTACAAGCATTTCTACGAGTTGGTGAGATGTTCTACAGGGTGCATTTCACAAAGTGGGGCATGGAGTGTTGCTGCAAGAAAAACCATGAAAACTACATTATCTGATTACAAGATAAAATACCTCGTTTGGGATTCATCAGATCTCGATCAGGTCCAATCGCATCCAATCCAGACAGGTTCCCTGCGAAAAGAAGAGCATTGAGACACTGAGCACGAAAACCAGTGTATGGGGGTGATGAAGACCTTCTGCTTAATCCTCAGAACATTGTGGTTTAAAGCATCGTCAGTTGTCGCATCAGACGGCACTTCCTATGTAAAGTTTTCATCTCAGGAACACGTGTAGCACCGATTTATACACGTGCAATCAACAAACCTACCTGATATTCAAGCTGGTGCTTCTTCAAGATTCATTCAATCCACGTGTAGGCCACATCTTCATTCTCCTCCAAACCTCTGAGTAGTGCAGGACTCGGATTTCTGGGGAAATTAAGAAAAACATGCATTAATGAAATTTCTGCATTGCGCAATACACACCCGTGCGCGTGCCCGCGACGCTTCACGTGCACAGCTTTTCAAATCGCGTTTTACACGTGAACCCCAAATAAAAACTTTTGGATTGTTTACATGCTGAAACTAAACTGTAAGGAAATCTTTAAAAAAAATAATAAAACCCGACTTAATAAATTTGAGGGAAATGCCCTCCCCGCGCGCGCGCGCACCCACGTGGTTGCCTCATGCTAGCAAACGCTAACTAGCCGAGATTGGATTTTTAATATAGATTTCCTTCATCTAATCCAAAGTGAGGCATATGCTATTTATTTTCGTCTGATAAAAGAAAATAAGGCATAAATCCACTCGGTATTGAAAAAAAAAAACACTCGCTAGCAAAGAAATCAGATTAGCACTCCTAAAAAAGCAATTAGAAAAATAAATACGATTAAATTTACTTACTTTAGACATCAAGGTGGTCTTAAAGTATGCAAAGTTGAAATTCCAGTGTTAAACATTTTATTATACGACTTTAATAAACAATTAGAATCCTCAACTATATCATCCATTACTGAGGCGGAAAAGAGGACGCTATAGAATAGGGTGTCTGTATTTATACCGTCCGTGACGTCAACCCCACGTGACCTCGGACCAATAGGATTCACAGCCGTAAATGCTGCTACATAAATATAGATATCGCCAAAAGTATTTGGACACCTGAGGGGTTTTTTTTGGTGGTTCTTCTATGAACTGTTTTTGGAGTGAAAGATCTCCTGATTATAGAGAGAGAACACCTCTGGGATGAATGTGAACTCATGCTGTTTGTGGCTTCTCGCACAAATCTCCACAAAATCTTCTCAAAAGAGTGGAGGTTATAATCACAGCAAATGATATGTTAAAAAAAAAAGAAAAACACATACTAATGTTATTGTCAGGTGTCCACAAACATTAGGTCATATAGTGTACATGTATGTTTTCTGCATAAATTATTTCTGTTTTTTATTCCTGCAACCACTTTTATTCATTATTTTGGTTTTATTTTATTCAGCACCTTTTCGATTTTATCAGTTTATTTCTCTTTATTGCAATGAAGTGGTCCTGTAATGTGTTTCACTACATGTTCTACTGTTTATGGTCATGTATGTGACAGATAAAATGTGAATCTGGTTATGTCCTGATTCTTCTCTCCCTGAACATGTGATTGTGATGAAGTGTGAGTGAGCAGTGTAAAGAGACACACCAGAAAGATCTGCTGAAGAAATCTCATTGTGAAGAATATTCACACATCCCGGGGGGAGGGGTGGTGGGGGTTGGGGGGGATTCACAGAACTGAATTACAGAGGACCTGAAACCCACGATTATTAGTTTATAAGAAGAGAAAAACTATATGTATGTGCATGTACACAATTAGTGATTACTGTTTATTACATACTGTTTCTATCTACAGTCTCGGTATCTATCTATCTATCTATCTATCTATCTATCTATCTATCTATCTATCTATCTATCTATCTATCTATCTATCTGTCTGTCTGT
>MU551630.1:4143268-4165487 GCA_024362625.1 Silurus asotus
CTATCTATCTATCTATCTATCTATCTATCTATCTATCTATCTATCTATCTGTCTGTCTGTCTGTCTGTCTGTCTGTCTGTCTGTCTGTCTGTCTGTCTGTCTGTCTGTCTGTCTGTCTGTCTAAAAACGAGGTTCTGGTAACTGTATAAAAACTGTCCGAATGACTTAATAAACCCACAGGAAATACTCAACACCAATTTATTGTTGATCAGAGAAGCAGAGCGAGTGGAACATCAGTAATGGGAAGGTAACTGGATCTGAGATGGAGCTGAATGTCCAGGAGCCGCTGTAGCACCTTCCATATCTTCTGCATTGAATTTTCCACTAGAATATTGTTTGTTATTTTGATTATATTGATAAGATTCTTGCTGAATCAGCTTATCAAGTCATGGACTGTGACTCTACGATACGTTCACAGCGGTTTTATTGTTGCAAGTCGTCACTACGAAGTCACCAATACCAGTAGCCACTGGAGGAAGGGCGACTAGCTTTCTTCAATCAGAAGACAGATCACTCCTTCATATCAGAATGTCTTCACTTCCTTTTAAAGTCCCTGTACCACGTTAATTCTTAATTTTGGCAGGATGCTGGACATGTCCACATCTATTCATGGCACCAGGAGTCCTGTCTCTCATTGGTCCAGTCCATTCGCCAATATATGTGCGAACGCCGCTTCATCAGATTCATCATCTGCTCACATCAACTCTTTTGGACCAGCCTCAGAAACCTCAGGAACCTCTGTCTCTGTCTCTTAGAGGAAAAACGTTTTATCTCATGTTCTTTATGTAATGTTCTAATGTAAAAAGAACAAATGATAGATCTGAAAAATAACAAGAGCAAAAAGTATTCAGATGTTCCACATGGCATTAATGGGAATTACGACCGGAACAGTGGACTCACTGGATTTAAGGAATTCCCAGAATGCAATGCAGCTATACAAGTTAATGAAGGTGAAATGAAAGCCAGACTGAAGGACTACAGCAGCACTGCACCACATGTTTAGATAGAGAGGAAACTAGGGTGAAAGCTCACTGTAGACGTCAGTAGAATGGTTTTGTGGGTCCTGTAAGATCTCTACTCATAGTGAAGAATGAAGATTTATTTTGTTGTTGCTCCAAATGACGACCTATTTACTATAAATATTGCAATGCTGTTCATGATGGATTTTTTTTACATCTGCTCCCAGATTGAGGTGGCGCTCAAAACAAGGGTGTCAAAGCAAAAATATTCCACACCTCGAAAATACCAGTATCAGCCTCTTTTTATATCCTTCTGTTGCTACGCTGAAGCCTGAACCCGAGCTGGAAATGACTGCAGACGGCTGTCTTCAGTCCAATAAGCTGAAGTAGGACCGAGCGAGAAGAAATATGAGCGTAGCAGCATGAAGACTTTCTTAAACACGAAATAATGATGCCGATCTGATATTCGAGACGGGGCTCATTAGCTCTTATGACTGTAGACACTCTGTTATATCTTTATGATCTACTTTAATCTCTGTAATATAATAAAATGGCACCCGCTTGGTGAAGTGGATGGGAGCGAGTGGCAGTTCATGATTTCCTGTTATGTATGTAGTGGAGATAAAACCTCTCTACCATAAAAGCAACGTTCACATGAGAACGTTACGTCCGTCCAGGTTCTGTCTTCGTTCAGCCTTTAAGACATTTTTCAGATGAAGACTACAAATTTCATCTAAGCTCTATGTCTGAGTGGCTCTTCAGAGATAAAGCAGATGGCCTCAAGACAGGCGGCTTCGACGTCGGATTATAGATTCCTCTCCGCTTTATCTGTATGCAGCAGTGGGATCTGCATACCAAGCATCTGGCCTGATGTTTGGCTTTTGTGTTCCCCGTCCACCATTCGCTTGAAAGGTCACTGCTGCATCTTGTTAGCGTTGGTTTGATTTGACGTCATTCGGGCAAGTATTTTTCATTATAAATTCAAAAACTCACAAGGAAGAAAAACACACACACACACACACACACACACACACACACACACACACACACACACACACATGGAGGACCATCAACACTGTCTAGTCATGCACAAAAACATATAAACACATTAATGTGGGAGAATCCGAGCAGAAAATAGAGAACTAAATATTTTTCACAGGACTGTACTGAGGTTGAATGGTTTCTCACGCTCCAGCTCTTCTATCAAAGAACCTTCACAGATTCTTGTATTAAGAGCGATGATCACGAGTAAAAATAAACTGTCTTCTAACACACGTGACCCACGCACATGCTCAGGACGAAGATGTGGTGGTTTTTGCAGTGACAGTCATAATAAATCAACTCTTTTGAGCATAAACTAAACATTACTGCTAATGCTAGCTAAATTAACGTCTTCATAGCTAACAAGCTTTTCTGCTAGTTAATATTGTTTTGGGTGTAAATTAACATACTATTTATGCTAGCTGAAATTTTTGGGACACAAAGCTAATATACTGTTTATGCGTGATAAAACATTGCATGTTTATGTTAGCTGAAGTAGCAAAGTTTTAGAAGGATGCTAACATGCCATTTTCTGATGAAGCAGCAGTTTTAGCAAAGCTAATATACTCTTTGTGCTAGCTGAGGTATCAGTTTTGGATCACAGCTAACAAACTGTATATGCTACCTTTTTTTGGTCAATGTTAACATACTGTTTATTAGCTGAAGAAGCAATTTCAGGAGCAGGTTAATATTTTATAAACAGATTAAGCTTTTAAAAAACCTGACTACATGAAATCCAAATCTGATTTGAGCGCTACAGCGGCGTCTCTAAAAGCTCTGCCTCTACGCTCACCGTTCTTTTTCTGTTAATGGACACGAACATCAGATCAGGTTTCCTGCTTTCAGATGTATAATTGATGACTGTGTGCTCAGGAGTGTGAATCTTTAGGGTTGAAAGGAACATGATGTTACGTTAGCAGTGAAAAACAAACGCTGAAGACAGAAGACAGGTGAAGATAATGTATGTGTTCAGTAAAACCAATATTGTTCTGGATTGCTTTGTAGAATGAGAACTAAACAGAGGGGAACTAAAGAGTCTTCCTGGACCTATGAACTAAATGAGTTGTTGGCTCAGGTCTGGTCATTCATCTGCACATCTAACACAGTAAATAATCTAGGCTTCACTGCTCATTGGAAGGTCACAGGAACCTTCATCAGCCTCTATCTGCAGAAGGTTGAAGCTGAATCAGTGATACACCAAACCTCTACATAGCTCAAATTGCTGTAGACGTGTGTGTGTGTGTGTGTGTGTGTGTGTGTCTGATATGCAGGAGAATGGAGTACGGACCTGCATCCATTATTCACACAGAGTTCTCATACATCACCACTGTTACTTTTTATACTCAAGTCTGTTCCAAAGTAAGAACCTTTGTGCTGCTTTAATCAAAGGGAACTCATATAATGAAAGGGGGAGTTTTAGTTTTTCTGGAGTCTTAGTTCAGAAGCAGGTGTTTAGTCAAATCAAGTCAAGTCAAGTCAATTAAGTCAAGTTTATTTCTATTGCACTTTTCACAACAGACATTGTCTCAAAGCAGCTTTACAGAATTTAACAGTTAAGGTGAACGATATCCAGTACTGATGAAATGCAAATGCTGAGTTTGTGTGTGTGTGTGTGTGTGTGTGTGTGTGTGTGTGTGTGTGTGTGTGTGTGTGTGTGTGTGTGTGTGTGTGTGTGTTTGTGTGTTTGTGTGTGTGTGTGTGTGTGTGTGTGTTGAACTCCCGCAGGTGTTGAATTCGGTCGAGTGTGCGTTAGCCGGAGTGTGATGGTGTTGGTGAATCCTCAGAGTGGACGAGGCCAGGCAATGTCTCTCTACACCGGCCCTGTACTGAGCATGCTCAGTGAGGCAAACATCTCTCACACACTCATCACCACAGGTCTGTATCACATACATACGGTCTCTACATTTGGTCTCTGCATTTTCCCTGCATCTTGTGCATCTTGTGTTTGTACAAAAGGATTGTATATAAATAATATATATTTTATTGTAGTGTTCGGTGCAAATGTAGTTTTCGAAGAAGATCAGCACTAAACAGCCTAAACGAACACCACTGAATAAACAATGCTAATCTTCTTCTTCTGGATCTTCTTCTTCTTCTCTATAATAACCTTCATGGTTTGTGGCTTCATATTTCACCCTTCACAAATGTATCAGTCTGCCTTATTTTAGGATTCATTCCAAAGTCACATTTAAGTTCATGGCATTTGGTAGATGCTCTTATCAAGAGGCACTTATAGTGATCGCATTTATACACCTGAGCAGTTGAGGATTAAGGAGCCTCACTCAGGAGCCCAGCAGTGGCAACTTGTTGGTGTTCGGACTTGAACTCAGTAAACTGACATTGACTCTGAGAACACTGTGAAGCATGGTGGGGGTAGCATCATTCCCTTGGCCTCTTGCCTGCTTCGCCATGTGTATAGCAGTTATCATTGTGTCTTAAGTTTAATAAAAGCAGTGTTTATGAGGGAGTCGAGTCATGAGCTTTTGCTTGGAACATAATTTGACATAACGCCATGCGACCCAATGAAATAAAACAAACAAAAACACATACCTTTGTTCTGCTGCCCTAAATAGTATAGGGCCTTTCGTTTATTGCTCATTATGAATGTTGCATCCTAGTGGTCTGGAGAGTTATTGCAAATCAGAGATATAAGGATATGTGCCGTGGTGCTCGATGTTTTAATGCACCACAATAGCCAACTTTATTTATTTAAGGAGCTACAGAGAGTGCTAGGGTGAAAAAACAAACCTAAATAAGCATCTGTCAGGAAGCAATGACAGTCTCCACTAGGATATATATAACTATATATATAACTATATATATATATATATATATATATATAAAGCCATTTTTAGAGAAATGTAATATGTCAGTGCACAGACACAAACAGGAGTGAATTGGGATCAGAAAGATGCCTAGAGGCTTCTGGTCTGCAATATTTATGGAGCAGTTAGAGATAAGGGTTGACCACAAAGCACAAGGGGGCACATACTTTTGTTTTCTGATACTTTATTTAGCACCAGTCATAGTGTATAAGACACAAGTGATATGTCTGGGGAAATGTACTATATTGCTGGTAGCACTGATTTACTTTATTCTTGCGCCTACGTGTAGCTAAAACCGGCTATACATAAGCGGGGTATCAAAACCAGGAGTCAGAATTAAAAATTCTCAAACGACTCAAAATTCGGTTGCCATTGCTGTAATTATACACCGCTCGTTAGACCGTCGTGTATCTTTCATTCTGTGTGTTTTAGCTGATCTGTGCAGTGGCTTCATTCCACAGGATCAGGATCAGGTTTAATGTCAAGGGAAGTTGGTTCGATCCGAACATGATGTACGCACTGATGAGCCGAGAGAATGCCGCCTCAGCGTTTCCTTCCTGTAATATTTCTTTCTTTCCCTCTGTTGACCATCTCTTTCTTTTCTCTTCTTTCAAAACCAAATCTTCTGGTCTGCCTTTTAAATCCATGTGTCTGTCTGATGTTTGAGGATCAGTAGGTTAACCCACTGAGACAGAAACCTTTGAATAATTACGCACCACTGCATTCAAACCCCACATTCTAACAACACACACTTTAAATAAAACTAAAAAATGGACGTAAATATGGGCTTCTCTCCTCAGAGCATCAGAACCATGCACACGAGCTGGTCAGGAACGCTGATCTGTTACAGTGGAGTGCCATCGTCATCCTGTCAGGGGACGGATTACTGTTTGAGGTGTGTGTGTGTGTGTGTGTGTGTGTGTGTGTGTGTGTGTGTGTGTGTGTGTGTGTGTGCGTTTTCTAAGAAATAATTATGCAGTGTGCATGTTCTGCAGGTGATCAATGGTTTGATGGAGAGGGAGGACTGGGACGAGGCAATCCGCACTCCGCTCGGGATTCTTCCTGGAGGATCTGGCAACGCACTAGCAGCATCAGTGCACCATTACACACAGTGAGTACTGATATGTACCCTGTATGTCTCAGGCTCTCCACAGTGTCAGGAGACTGATTTGACTTGATGTGTGGAAAAGTGCTTATGTGACTTGAAAGCACTAATAGGGTCATTTATATGCATAGGACACAGGAAATTACTCAGCAGAGCTTCGATTCATTACCTGAAGCAGCCACAGTCAAAGATTTTGCATCATTTATATCAGACAGTACAGAGAGAAGGAGTTATGGTTCATGGTTGGGTCTGTGTGTGTGTGTGTGTGTGTGTAATACTGATTCCTTGTAAGTATTATTGTTTATTATTGTTTATAAAATGTTTGTGAGTATGTTTTCAATATACATTACATTTATTTCAACTGCAGATCACAATCACAAAACTCCCCTCTGTTCTAATCTTTGTGTACATCTTATTAAATCTTTTCTATGTGTGTTTCAGAGCTGGCCCGGCTCTGGGTGAAGACTTGCTTCTAAGCTGTTGTTTCCTGCTCTATAAAGGTCCGGTCCGTCCCCTGGATATCGTCTCTGTACGTTTGTCCTCGGGACGCCGTCTCTTTTCCTTCCTGTCGCTGGCCTGGGGCTTTGTGGCCGACGTGGACATCGAGAGCGAAAAGTTCCGCCACGTAGGTGCGATGCGCTTTCTTGTGGGCACTCTTCTCCGCCTGGCGTCTTTGCGCACCTACCAGGGCAGGCTGGCGTTCCTGCCCGCTAGAGACGACTCCGATTTGGCATCGATCTCCTCTTCTCCTCGTTCCCGTTTTCGTCAGCGGCAGAGCAGCAACGAACGCGCAACCCGTAACGTTAATTGTGACGAGTTCTTACTCGAAAACGAGTCCAAGAATGACCGACTTCCTGACAACATTTTGAATCCTGTTGAAGATTCGGTGCCAAGCGATTGGACCATAGAAAAAGAGCAAGACTTCGTTCTGGTTCTGGCGACCTGCCACTCTCATCTTGCCGAGGAGCTGATGGCGGCACCGGATGCCCGGCCTGACGACGGGTACCTTCACCTGCTGTACGTGACAGCGGGAATATCACGGCCAGCCTTGCTTCGACTCTTCCTGGCCATGGAGAAAGGGACGCACCTGACATGCGAGTGCCCACATCTGATGTACCGGCGTGTCCAAGCACTGAGGCTTGAGCCAATCACAAAACCCGGAGTTATCACTGTAGACGGGGAGCAGGTGGAGTACGGGCCGATTCAGGCTCAAGTGCACAAGGGATGTGGCAGGATTATATGTGGATGATCCCCTTTCTAAAACATGAAAAGACCAACATTTACCTGATGGTGGAAAATAGAATTGACCTCATGTTGATGTTCTGTGGTTTAGACCTGTACTTTATTACCTGACAATTGACCGATTTTATCCTATAATAATAATCCTGTTTAGACCAAAGGTACAATTTTACTTACTGCAGCAAGAACCTCCTTTTTTAAACGATATTTATTTTTTATTAATTTTGTTTTGAATGCCAGGATGGTCTAGCTGCTGAGCTTGCACTGGTGGATGTGTGTGTGTGGATCTACAGGAGTGCAGTGTGATCTTCACAATACTTCAAAACACACACTAGCTGCTTGAACCCGCTCGATTAATGCAACTCACGATGGGGTTTTATGGATATTTAACTCTCAGCTAAGTGCCACGGAAAAAAACACAGAAATGCAAACAAAACTTCATTGAGGGGTTGAATGGGGAGCTGAAAAAGGCACTGCATCTGGTGGTATTGACAAGTTTCTTCTTTCTCATGTTCCTCAATTTAGATCAAGCCATAGTACTTGACAGATTTATCTAACTAGTTTATGCCGAACATCTGGACCAGTTGCATCAGGTGGTAAAGTCGTGTTGAAGCTAAACTTTGTATTCTTTTGCACAAACTTCACCAGCAGTTTTAGAACTGCTGCTGAAAATTACAGACATTATGTTGTTGGTTGTAGAATCATTTGCAGCAAACAAGAACTACAGCTGTTAACAGCTGGCCTGGAACCAATGGTTTTGGAATTCTAGCTATTAACTTCTGGACAGAAATCAGTAGATCTAGAATTTCAG
The DNA here is from genome assembly GCA_024362625.1 of Silurus asotus. NCBI lineage: Eukaryota > Metazoa > Chordata > Actinopteri > Siluriformes > Siluridae > Silurus > Silurus asotus. Next base: position 4,151,249 of record MU551630.1, read on the forward strand.
TTATTAATTGCTGGCCTGGAGTCAGTAGAACTACACCTTTAGCTGTTATCTGCTGGCCTGAAACAGTAGTTTTAGAACATGTAAATGTAACTGAATGTATCCGGCTCTAGAGCTCTAAAACAACCCTGTTCAATTGCAGCACAGTTTTGATTACCTGGTTATGAGCACAAGTTGTTTAATACTCCTATATCAATAGCTCAGACGCTTCCCTGCAGTTTATTTTCCTGCTTTATGGAGCAGTTTCTTACAAACCAGCACAAGATAGAGGCTATCAGACCTTCACCTTCCTTGGCAGAGGCTTCTAGAGTTATGTTTAACTTTATCAACAGTTATTGTAGTGTTATTTGTTAAAACATGTAAAGCAATAATAAGAAATGTACTGTACTGTAATGTAGCATAGACCAATAAGGGAAAAAACATGTTCTCTTATTTACAATAGTGTGTATTAGGTTTTAGACCATATTTTTTCATATATTCGATTTCGATAAGCACAGTTTCGATGTGATTTAATCCAAAATATGGTATAATTTACACTGTACAGATAATAATAATAATATTACAGCAATATAATAGCAATATTAATATAGTACAACTACTATGGAAAATGTTCTGAGATTGAGCTAAAAGGTTAAAATGTAGACTCTCATATCTCAAAGAAGAAACACACATTCATTCCATGCCATCTACAATTTCAGGTGTTATTAGGCCATGAAATGTACTTTATATATATATATAATATTTAGATATTATTTAGATATATACCATAATAAAGTATATAAAAATCTTTTTGGACCCTTTGGTGTATTTCCATGAAACATGTACACACTAAATAGTTATATTTTTTTTATTTTTGTGAAAACAAAATTATTAAAAAACCTCACAGAAATACACACAGACTACACAAAGGGAAGAGACACAACCAAATGAAGGCTTAATACATTAAAGTTTATTGAAAGCTGCCATATTATGAAGTCAAACAAGAAATAATGGAGAAGAACGACACCAAATATGAGATAAATGGAGGAAAAAACAGATCTTACACACACATAGAACACACACACAAACAAGCACACACATACACATATAGTCTATATCTGGTATTTACCATTTCCCCCCCAAAATATGTATCATGACACCATAAAACATCATAAAGGAAATGAAGTAGCCAAAAGATCCTTCATTTTCAGAGCATCAAGCCCAAAAACCTACACCACCAACCTTTTCTAAGATTTGTTCATATATATTTTCTGAAGGTAAGCATTTCCTGCACCTAATGTATTCTGGAAGATGATACCTGGTAGCTGGAGTACGAGTAGGAATCAGTTAAGTCGTTAGATGCCACTGGAAGCAGGAGGAGTCCGGTAGATGGATCCTTGTTACACAGTGCCATGAGTTCCTTGTACGTCATTTTGGTCTTCGTAATTGGGTTGATTAAGTCCTTCAGCATTTTGTCATCATCTTCGATCTCTCGCGCCATTTTTTGGTCAATTAGATTTGCATTAATGGCATTCTGTAAGCTGACTCGACCGGCCCTCTTGGGGTCGACCAGGCCACCTGTGAGAAGCTGGGCTTCCAGATATCGCCTAGCGTTCTCGCTCGGGATCCAGCCTTTTAGTGCAGCCTCCCCTGCTGACAGGCGCTCTTTGGTCAAGGGGTCTTCGACGCCTGTGAAAGCCTTTTGGGCACTGATGAGCTTGGGCAATAGATTTGGCTCGATGAGTCCCCGTTCTGCTGCTTTGTGTACTGAGTGGCGCTCCTTTTTACTGATGTCCACAATCCCTCCTGTGGCTGCTTGTGCTTCCAGAAGCTTCAAAGCCGTGTCTGGGTCAATCAGTTTACGGGTCGTGGCGCTTCTCACAGACATGCGGCTTTTCGTCGTGTTGTCGTAAATGCCAGAGATGGGGAAGTTCTCATCGATGTTGCCGACGATGCTTAAGTTGCTGGTGCTCGTGGATAGCGAGCTTTTACGAGTTAGTGAAGTGCTGTAGGTGTTTACCGAGGAGGTCGAGGTGACTGACGTGATCTGCTTTTCTCCTGCAACCTTCAGAGCAAACTCAGAGATGGGCATTTTCCCATCCTTGTACTGCTGAAGATCATATTGAGTCAATCGCCCTTCCATCATTGCCTCTTTGATGGAGTACTTTTTCCCACTTTTGCGATCCTGTAGAATAATGGTCTCACCATTAGGCCCACTACTAATCATCTCCTCCCAACTGCATTCAAGTGTCTGCAGGTGGATATACTGGCTCCGGTCAATTAAACCTTGCATATACGCATCATAAGGTGACATATCCTTCCCAGTCTCTGAATCCAGAATGGTGATTTTGGTCGATTTTGTGGTTTCTCTTGTGTGTACCTCGGAATTATCTTCTTTTTTCACTGCCTCTCGCAGTTCAATGATGGTGATCTCCCTTTGATTTAGTTTTTCTTTCTCAGAAAGGATCTCCTTTTCCAGGGTCTTAATGTCAGATTCCAATTTTAACATCCTTTGCTTGTATAACTGAGTCCTCTCACTTTGTATTTTGGTATGTTGCTGGAACGTTACAGAGACCTCTTGCCTTTCAGATTCCAACCTCTTGAACTCCCGAAGAAGCTCTTCCTTCTCTTTCAGCAGGGTATCTCGTGTGGAAATCAGTGTAGTCTCCTCTTTGGAAAAATTGGTTACCGAGGTTTGAATACGGGTCACCTTAATGTTGATGCGTTGGATTTCATCTTCTAGATTCCGTCTGGCACTCCGGATCTGAGATAATTGGGCTCTCAGACGATCATTCTCAATCTCAACATTCGGGTCTTTCTCGAACCGGATTACCTCCTTGTAGATCGTCTTCTCCACAGACTTCTCTTTCGTAAGGCTTTCAACCTTGATCTTGAGGTTTCGGATGTCTCTTTCCATGGCAAGGACCCTGGCATTCTCTTGTTCAGTCTCGATACGGAGGTTGTTGATTTGCTGGTCCATTTTGGCATCTCGTTCTACTTTGAAGACCTCCTCAATGATGACCTTTTCCTCAGGGGGCGGAGCTTTTTCAAATTCAAAAATTCGGGACCTGATTTGCCTAAGTTCGGTCTCGACAAGAACCTTCTTTTGCCGAACGTCTGTCTGAGTCACGCTCTTTTCCTTTTCCAGAACAATGGCTCTCCATCTTTTTACTTCAGCCTCCAATTCCAAACGCATCCGCATTTCTTCGTCGAGCTTCTTTTTCAACCGTTCATGCTCGATTATTTGGCTCGGGTCCTTCTGAAGACGTACGACTTCCTGGTATGTGATCTTCTCTTCTACTTTCTGTTTCTCCAACATGACGTACTTCTGGCGTAGATCGTAGAGGTTGTCCTCTACAATGCGGCAGATCCGAAGTTCTTCATTTAACTCTTTTCTCAAATGTTCAGCTTCTTTCTCAAGCAAAGGATCATTTTCATATTTGATGTATTCCCTTGTAACAACTTGTACCTCGATCTTGGATTTCTCCATCTTCAACTCATCTCTTTGTTTGTATAGAATGGTTTGCTTCTCCAGAATCGATTGGTAATTGGCTCGTAGCCGGGTCAGAAGTTCTTTCATTCTGGTGATCTCATGAATAATTTCGGGACTCTTCTCTTCTTTTATAATTTCCTTTACAGATTCTTTGACTTCCACCCTGGGTTTCTGGGAACGCATAGTCTTAAGATCCACCATCACCACAGTGAGCTTGTTCTCGATTTCAGTACGCTTCGCCACCCATTCCTGAATCTCTTTCCTCAAGCGCCTGATTTCTGCCTCAGTATCAGGGTCGATTCTATAGCTTTCATTAATGATCTCCTTGAACTCAATTCTTTGTTTTACTGTCTCTACGTGGCTATACTGAACATGTAGCGTGCTAATCTCTTTCTGCAAGATGCTTATTTCAGTGACAATCTCCTCTAGGCTCGTGTGGAGAGTCTTCAATTCTTTGATGAGGTTTGCGTCTTGTTCTACTTTCTTTGTCTCCTTTATGACTATCTTAGGTTGGATGGTGGGAATCAGCATTTCCAGTTTGTTTATCTGGCTCCTCAAGTGGAAGATTTCCTCACTTAAGCTTTTGGACCTGAAGTCTAGATCAGAGATTTCCTCTCTGAAACTGATAACAGCTTTGAGCATTTCAGGATCTTTCTCCACTTTGATCACTTCCTTCTTTACCACTCTTTCTTTAATTACCGGTGCCTTTCTCTCCAAGAAAGTGATTTCCGTGCTCCTCTGGACTATTTCCGATTCATGTATTCGGATTTCCTCTCTAATCCGCCGCATCTCTTCTCTGATGTGCACAATCTCTTTTTCCAGTTGAGGGTCCCTCGAGTACTCAGTCATCACCTTGGTTAACAGCTTTGGTTTGATGTTGGAAAAGTCATGCTCCACCGTTTTGATTTTCTTTTGGATTATTTCCATTTCGGTCTGAGTTACAGAGTGCTTAGAGATCTCGTCGTTGATCGATTTCTTCATCACTACTAGGTCGGCCTCCAGCTTGGGATTGCGGTAGTAGTGCACGGTCTCTTTTTCTTCCACCCGCTCGACTCCACGCCGGCTTTTGAGGGACAGCAGCCTCATTCGGAAAGAATCCAGCTCGTTATCGGCGTGAATGCGGCGGGAGATCTCGTCTGCCAGCTCTTTCTTCAGGCCCTCAACCTCTTCCATTTCTCTCTGCTCGTACATCACGACTCGGCTCACAATGACTTCGTTCTGCAAAATGAATAAATGATAAAAACCACAATAAACGGACACCACCCCAAAAAATGCAATTTTATGAATAGAGTACAGTACTGTATTAACATTTTACTTCATTTTATAAATAATAATTATATTTTTATGAATAAATTTCATTAATTCAACATAAAACTTCCTATATGTTTTTAAAAATTTGAACTGCGGTAAAGCAGGAGATAACTGTATTTATATATAAAATGTCTACCAGTTATTTAGATTTGTTGTACTATATTTAATGCAATTTTAATAAATTATTACATTTAATTATTGATTGCTTTTTACCCTTTCTGGCAACTGATATGTGGAAATTCTTTGGTGGCCCTGCTAATCTATTTGTCCATCTCCAACTGGGAAGTAGTAGTTCAGTGGTTAAGACATTAAGCTTTTGATTGGAAGGGCCTGATTTAAAATATAACTACCACCAAGCTGCCACTTACAGGCCCTTGAGCAAGGCCCTTAACCCTCAACTGCTATTAATGACATTACTCTACGTCACTCTGGATAAGGATATCCACCTTCCCTCATGAGGTGTTCCACCTCACCTTATTGATCATGTTCTGGGCCAGTCTCATTTGGTCAAAAAGTTGGATGTTCTCTGCCAACAATTCGTAGTATCGTTTGACAATGCTTCTTTCCTAAAAAATAAAAAAATGAAGCAGATATTGAAGCTGATGTTCATCAGGATATGAACCAAATTTGATGAGGAGAACATTTCATGTTTGCCAACATATACCTTGTTCTGGATAGCTTCAGAAAAAGTGAGAGAGTGCCATTTCTTCATATCCGTCTCATCGTTGACGACTGTGTTACGGTACCTGTAGGTAATGGCCTCGTATTCCTTAGAATACAGGCAGAGTCAATTTTACTGAGAACTCCAGTTAAGACTAGCATGCTAGTCTAAGATAATTGTGCAAAGGAAATACGTACTTTAAGGGTGGTCTGCAGCTCATGAGAGAGGGACGTAACTCGGCTAATGTCGTCCGATTTTCTCTTCAGTTCTTCCACAACCCACTGAAATGATAAAATACAAATTCCTCAAAATGACTATTTCATAAAACGATCTTTCCGCCATAATCTTACCTTCAAAAATTATAACTGATTGCATTTCAGAAAAAAAATTCACCGTCAACTTTCAAATAGTAATTGTTCATTGAACAGTTTACAATGGACCAGTCATTCTTGAGCAGCGCTCAGGAGAGTAAACGGACCTTCTGCGAGTTCTGCTTGGCAGCGATTTGAGTCACGGTGTCTTCCGGAAGTATCTTGTTGCTCGGCAGGTCGTTCAGGAAGAGGTTGAGGGAACGGAGAGTGCTGTTGAAACTTTGGTAGTTATTTTTCACCTCCAGCATCAGCACCAACCTGGAATCACACACCATTAAGTAAACAGCTGACAGTTTAGGATCAACATTAAATGCGATTAATGCAAGTCAAGTGGCTTTACTGTGATCTCGAGCATTTACACCTCATACTAAACACAGTGACGACATACACTGACATTGTAGTGTTTAAAAAATGCAAAAAGACAAGAATATTATAAAAAAAAGACACTGAATAAAGAAATGTACAGGTCTATAGGAGTGATAAGAAAATATCGACTGAAGCAGAGGCCCCCAAAAATCAGGATGTGTCCCAGTACCGAGCCATGGAAGAGTCACTACAATGTTCAAAGAAAAATTTCTATAGATGACACTGTATTTTTTTCAACAGAAAAAAAAATGAACAAACGGACCAACAGCAGCTTCTAAAAGTCGTATGTAGTGTGTATGTCTGTAGTTAAGTTGGATTTTACAAGGAACAAATGGCCAAAAATCTCCAAAATATTGCGAGAAATTGGCTTGTTTGATATTATTTTCCAGGAGAATAAATAATAAACTAAGGTGCACCAGACTCTTACCTCTGCCGTAGCTGGTGGCTGATGTTGGCATACCGGTTCCTGAGGTTCCTGACCTCGGTTTCCTGTCGGTAAATGTCAGGGCAGTATTCATGGAAACTCTTCTGCAGATGTCCACACAGCTGCTCAGTGAGCTCAAGGTCATTGTTCAGTTTCTGGATGTCCTCCTGCTTGGCTGCAACGTCATTTTTAATTTCCTGTGTGATAAAAAACGATTAGTTAATGCGAATCCTTGGAGAAAACCTTAAAATTTAGGGGTTTTGGCAGCACTTTCTAATCAGATTTCAGATACATGAGTCAGGATTATTATTCTGTCCTCCAAGAGCTACACTATATGGACATAGGTTTATGGACACCTGAGCATGAGCTGGCTTTGTGCACAGGGGCATCATCGTGCTGGAACAGGTTTGGGTCCCATAGTTCATGTAAAGGGAAAATGTGATGCCTATACAGTTTGATGACCTCAGGTGTCTATATAGTGTCTAAAGAACAACTGTTCTCAGTTTACTTTTGCTTAAGCAAGTAGGAATATTATATGAAGAAGAATTATTATCTTCTCCGCCGTACCCCCAGCATTAAAACATGGTCCTGAATGGCACCAGGCTTGTCAAAGATGACCGTGTCCCGGGCCAGTTGTTCCTCGAGCTCGAACAGACCCATGCCTACATACTTAATTTGGTTCTCCAAAGATTTTACAGCATTGGCCCTTGAAAAAAACAAAAGAAAAGAAAATACAATTCATGTTATAAACTTTATAGACAGTTAAAAGCATCAACTATAGATATATATTATACTTAATATATAACTTAATATGTATATTTTATTTCAAATTTTATGTTACTTTAATCTTTACTTTCACTTTACTGTGAGCAACTGCAATCTAACATCAATATTATATGGGATTATTTGAGCACAGAACTCGTTGGTGAACCTACTTTTTGCCGTAGAGCTCAGTGAGGGCGTTGAGGTCCTCGATCTTGTTGGTTGCAGTGCTGAGTTTGGGATGATACGACACTACGTTGGAGCCCAGAGATTTACTGGAGAGAAGAGGCTCAAGTTCTTTTTGAATCAACGCCTTCTCTGCCTCCAGCTGCCTCAGAGTCGTGACTGCCCTCTAGAACAGACGGCAAGGTGACACCTCAGGAGCGTTAATGTGGAACGACTCAGAATAAGAGTCAACATTTGCAGTTGGTGTTGGAGTTGTTGAATCGCTAATGATCTCAGATGTTGAGCTCATTTATGACTTGCCCAGGAGCTCCTGGTTGACTGTAGAAAGGACATTACTCCTAATCACACTCGTGATATTTTTCACTCTCTTTATAATGTTTTCATGATTTATAATCACACTCTTGGATGTGCGGCTGAGGATGTAGCAGTATGAGAATAAAATTGCAGCAGTATGAGAATAAAATAAAACGCTGTCGTAGTTTTGAGACAATGTCCATTGTTAAAAGCGTTACGGAAAATACATTTAATTGAACAGAAATTGGATTAGCAATTTTTTTTAACTAACTACTAACTTTTGTAACTTTTTTGTAACTTTTTTGTACAATTTTAAAATGTATGTAAAATCAGCATTTGCATGGTTTCAATATGGATCAGATGGAGGAATAAAAGTTTTAAGATTCATCGATAAAATGGGACGGTGAGTCGACTTCGGGATGAAATAACACGTGGTTGATGGTAAAACAATTTTCTTCTCCACACCGTCTTACCTCATGATCGCGGATTCGGGCTACGAGGTCCCCTGAGTGATCAGCTCGAGACAGAGGAGCTCTCAGTCTTCCCAGCACCTCTTTCTCTAACTGAAGGAGATCGGCGATGAGCCGGTCCAGACGGTTGGACGCAGCTCCGGGCCGGGAATCCTCCGGAGTACTGGACACGCTCACTGCAGTGCAGGAACAGACAACACTCACACCCAGGTTTCAGCTGAGCTTTATTTATTCTGGGTATTTCATAGCTAAAATGTGGGACGTACCCCTTCGGACAACCTTAACGACCTCTACACTGGGGGTCCTTACAGAGGCCTGGAGAGATGTTCTTCTTCTCTTCAGCCCAGCAAAATCCCGCTCCAGGCTGCAGAAAAAACATGCAAGAGACACAGTGTTAGATAGATTTACAAGATTATACGCTTAGGGAGGGTTTCAGTGGGTGGCATACAAACATGATATCAATCATAATTTTAATAGAAATATAATAGAAATATATTCATTATTATTCTCTTCATCTTCTTCTTTTACTTCTCCTTAGTAGTAGTTGGGAATTGGTTATTAGTCTCATCATCAAATGTGCTTTTGTCATGAACCGGTGCTCGTTCACGTGCCCACTGCCACATGCATATATACTGTATAGTTTACTGTATGCTCTAATTTTCGAAACTATGATTGAAATTTGTTTAATTATTAACAATTTACAGTGAACTACTTGGCTTGGTTATGTCTCAACTTACCATATTTTTAATTACGATTATGTCATTGGAACGCATCTCCATAGTAACTCGAAGAATTACCTATATATACATATATAAACCTTGAGAAACATCGACGGGAATAACAAAGCTGCCCCTAAATCTGTCACCTGTCGACACGTTCGATGGCCTCGGTGTCAGGAGGAGGAATGATAAAGCAAACGCCAGGCATCAGGTTTGTCTCTCCGAAGTTGTTCTTCACCTCCCACCATTCGTCCCTCGGGCAGGACACCAGAGTGTATTTCTCCCCTCGAGTGACTGATGCCTGCGCAGAGAAACCACAACATCATTGGGTCGAACATGTTTATCCTCTGTCGGATTTTAAATCGGTAAAACAGCATTAAATTCACATCATACTGTAACTGTAGGTTGCTGCACAATGACATTTACTATATTATTGCATCAGTTATTTGTGTTTTTCTGTCTGCAAAGTTTTTTTTACATTTTACAAAAGCAACTTCCTGATTTTGGGAGGTTTCTGCCTGCCCTACTATCACCCCAAAGTGTGGCCTGAGTGTCACCCAGAATACAGATCAACATGGCAGAGGTAGAGCTGTAACTTTCTGGAGACACAACAGGAAAATAACGTATGGTTTTATTAAAGGCGTGTTTGTGAAAGGGGTCATGAGTTAGAAGTCAGAAGGCACTTGATGATTTGCTGCCTGTCTGAACCAAAAAAATTAAAGTGAACTCTCTGTATTAGATTGTGTTTTTTCTATTGCATCATATTGCATTGAAACACATTGTGTCGAGATACGTATCGCATCGGCTTTAGTTACAGAGATGCACATCTCTAATGTGTGTGTACCTTATCAGTCTTCCAGTCACACAGGGCCACCACAGGATGTTTTCCATACTGAGCCCTGCGCAGTGGCAGAGGGGGAACCTTGGTGCACATATCTCTCAGCTCCACCAGCCTGCGCTCGTTCCTCTGAACCGCTCTCTCCTCCCCCTAAACACACAAAATGTATTTCTCATTTATAAATCCTATATGACACATGAACTAAATACAAAAAATCAAACCCCCGACCCTTCACGTACCTCGAGCTGGATCAGGATCTGCGAGTTGCTCATGTTGGACAGCAGTGACGGCTCCATGGTGCTGTTGATCCTCTTCAAAGACTCCGAGACCGTCTCAGCGTCCAGCTGGAACTGCGAGTGTTCGGAAGCAACAGCGCACACGTCAGCACACTGATACCGTACGATAGACGGGAGAAATCTTGGAGAGATCTGGCTGCTTTAAGCTAAATTATACCTTTTTGTAAACCTCCACGTTGTCCAGATGGGTCTCCTGGCAGGCGTAGAGGTTGAGGAATCTCTTCCATTCCTTCTGTACTTCAGTATTATGTTTCTGGAGCACACAAACTCTCAATCAGTGATCAATAAAAAATGAATGAACAGAACATGACACTGAAACACTGCTTACTTAAAATAAAGAGGTGTAACACCACATGGAAAGAATATGGAACAACAATGACTAGAAGAGGTCAAGAAGTCAAGGGTAACTTAGTTACTTAGTTCAATTCTGAACAGTGTCCTCACTGTGAAGCATGGTGGTGGGAGTGCTATGCTAAGTTGAAGGTTTATAAGCATTGTGTTTTTCCTTATGAACTGCTTTTTAAGTACATTCAACTTCCTCTCATGGCCAGTTTCTTGGTCCCTGCCGAGTAGCAAAATTGTTTTGTGAAACATGGTGTTGTGGGTATGCCCTGGATGTACAGAAAGACTGTTATTACCGTACCTTAATAACATTGGAGCCGGGATGGTTTGCGTCCACCAGACTTTCTGCTTCCTTTTTCAGCTTGGTAACTTCATTCTCGTGGGTCAGAATGCCGTTGCTCTTCAACCTCTGTCGAAGAAGCCAAGTTCATTAGCTTAATTTGTTCACAAAACTGAACGGGTGTTTGTTTAGCCTCCAGTTCAGCACTGCACAATGTGAGCGAGTGTTACACAATGCTAAACCGGTGGCTTTGAGTTCTGCTCCCAAATAAAGCGCAATGAGAAGTTTTTCTGTCCAAACTTTCCCTTCAGTTCCTCAGTGTCCTCACCTCGGAGTCGGAGCGCAGTCCGGCCGAATCCCTGATCAGGTCGCTCCAGTCGTTTTTGCGAATGCGGTCCTGCTGCTCGGTGAAATAGCTGACCTCTTTATTACAGCGCAGGATGTAATCATACAGAGAGGACAGGTTGTTCTTACGCTTCAGTGAATCCTCCTGCAGAGGCGTGACCAAGAGACAACAAGAATATATAAACTCCCACAGGATATCAGTATGTTCATACAATAGTTTTACAATATATCGAATTCTATTTCGACATATTTGTACGTGAACTCACCATGAGGCTCATGTACTGATTCAGATCCTGCAGGAACAGTAAAGACACATCGTTAGAGCTCTACATGGTAACGATCGTAACATTTCGGCTTAAAAGAGCACCTAGCGTGCTGGAAGGCTAACACCAAATTCTTTGCTTTTTGTTTATTTTTTATTGTGTGTCCGATCGTAATTCTGAGTGTGGACTGAGAAATGTAACTAATATTATAGAAGTAAATTGAATTGATAAAATGCACTCATGAGTCTCAGTATTTAAAAATCCCTTCCAGTCATAGGCAGAGAGGGTGTCACAATACTCTGATATGAGGTGGTAGCTTATCGGTAAGAGATTAGATTTGGGTCCGAAGGTCTTGAGGTCAAATCCGGGCCACACCAATCTGCCTGGGAAACACAGCTTCTCAGTTGTATGAATGAAATAAATGTAAGTCGCTCTGGATAAGGGCTTCTGCCAAATACCTTAAATGCAAATGATATTACAAATAACATACAGGAAGGAAAGTACCACCAGGGGCTACGCTGCAAATCGTGAACTCTTGCACCCTTGACATACGTTTAACCTTCATCTATTGAAGAGGACGTGGAGTTTGCTGTTGCCAAAGGCGACTTTAATTTATTTTTTTCCAGAAATTGCAAACAGTCATGAGGTGGGTCAAATTGTCGGTAATGTTACTGTGTTTTTAGGACAGTTTTGGTAGATCAGAACACTTACACACACATACACACACATACACACACACACACACATTCACACACTTACACACAGATGAAACACAAGAACTTAAAGGTAAATGGCTTCATGGTTGTATATATACACTATATGGTCAAAAGTATTGGGGACACCTGACTTTTCCACCCATTTGTGGTTCTTCCTCAAACTGTTACTGTTACAGCTCCATTCAAATCTGCTTTCCATGAGTTGGAAGTGTGTGAAATATCTTCTGCTATAAAGCTCCAACCCTATAACAACTTTAGGATAAATCTTACACTGACTGCACCCCAGGCCCCCTCACCTCACCAACTGTACACCAGCACCTGACTTTACTAACACCCCTGTGGCTGAATGAAATCTCACATCTTCCCAAAGGAGTGGGAGAGCAAATGGGAACTAAATCTAGATTCAAATGTTCAAAAAAGGACATATAAATCTTATGGTCAGGTGTCCACAAACTTTTGTCCATCATAGCAGAACATGTATGTAAAAGCTCACGACCTCTGAGTCCAGCTGAGATCGGAACGCTTCGAGCTCCTCATGCAGGATGTTGTGGCTTGCTATCTGCTTCTCCAGGTCAGAAAGGTTCGGGCCATATTCCTCGTTCTGGATCTGTTTCTGGCTCACACAAACACACACACACACACACACACACACGCACACACGCACACACACACACAATTCAAATCACTACATTCACTAAAATATTCCTTGGTATTGGATTGTCCATCAGCAGAAAAACCCGAAGCGTTTCTCACCCGTTTGAAGGAAATCAGCTGAGTCCAGTTGAACTGGGGCGAGAGGTCCAGCTCCTGACCTTGCTTGTAGAGATCACGGTACCTTTTGCAGTTTTTAGACCAGCGATCATGCATCTGACTCACACTACAAAGATCAATTAATCTTTTAATCATTCACCTATTTGTAATAAATCAGCACTTTATCCTGATTACAATCAATTAAATAAATAGAAATACAGAAAATAACACACTTATGTATATATATATAAGAGGTCGGCTGATTTGTTGGTTTTGCTGATTCAGCACCAATAGTTAAGTCTCCTATAAGACTATAAGACCAGCAGGCCAGAACATAATATTCCACTCATTTATGCCTAGAAGCAATTGTCCAATCCAACACCTGCCCTGTTAACCCACAGGAGAGCCACACACACACACACACACACACACACACACACACACACACACACATACAAAGTGGTGTGTGTGTGTGTGTGTGTTTTTCACTCACTCATATTCGATCTCAGCAGCTTGCGGGTGCATCAGCTTCTTCACTTTGTCCACATCCATGAACAGCTGCTTCAGCAATGTCTCTGCCTCAGCCAGATTGTCTGCCGTCTCGATCTGTCGAGTGAGAGCCAGACCACGTCTCCCATTCTCTGAGTCCTAAGAGAGAAAAAGAGAGAGAAAGAGAGAAAAAGAATAGCTTGAGTTGCTCATCATATCACTTGTAGGACCTCAAAAATGTCTCTGTGCATGTGTTTATATGTGTGTGTCTGTGTTTGCATGTGTGTATGTGTTTAAACATGTGTGTGTGTGTGTGTGTGTGTGTGTGTGTGTGTGTGTGTGTGTGTGTGTGTGTGTGTGTGTGTGTGTTACCTTATTTAGCAGCTCATCAGAAATCAGTATGTTCTTTTCCACCCGGTCTGAATAATCCTGCAGACGGTTAACCAGAACGGTGAGGTTGGCTGGCTGGCTCCTACACACACATACACACACCACACACACACCCACACACACACCCACACACACATTAGTCATAAAAACACAGAATCACAGTTGTAATATTTCATCTTTTACAGTATTTTCTTAGACTCTTAATACAATTCTACATGCTTGAGAAATCTCCTCCTACACTCTGCTCCATCAGTCATTACTTAACACACACGCAAACTCACACTCACACACACACACACACACACACACACATGCAAAATAACACCCAGAGAAACTCAGTTTTCTCCTCACACACCAACTGACAGTTGTGTATGAAACCTGTCCAATCAGTGCATTCCAACACACACACACACACAAACACACACAAACTCACACGTACACACACACACACACACACACACACACACACACACACACACACACACACACACACACAC
>MU551630.1:4172721-4186676 GCA_024362625.1 Silurus asotus
TAAAAAATAAATACATATAATATATATATATATATATATATATATATTTTTTTTATTCTGTTTAATGTTTAATATTTAATATAAAAGTATATATAATATAATATATAAATAATGAAATTTAGGAATTTAATTGTACACACTGTCACTGACATCTGAACATATCACAAATAAAACTTGAAAACTTCAAATGGATTTATTTGTTTGGTGCCACAGACCATAAATAATAGTAAATCATTGAACACCCATTAACACCCCCCCCCCCCATCTCCTCCTCCTTCCACCCATCATGGCAAAAACTCTTTGTGCAACTTTTATTCATAAAACCACAGTGAACTACAAGCTTCTACCAGTAACCAACTCTGATTATAACCTCCAATTCACTGTTTTTCCCCCTCCAACAGCACGCTCTCTGATCATGCAGAATGATTTACCATCAGACATCTAAGGCTTCACCAATGGTTTCTTGAAAGTTTTACCTTCATCACAAGACATGCAGCGAACTAACGATGAGTCTGAAAGTCACTGGTTTCACTACGAGAGGGAGAGAAAATGATAATGCAGAAAAAGGACAAGTTTCATCTTCATCATGCACCTTTACAAAAGAGTTGTGGAGTGGGTGTGATGGTGATGATTAGCTTCAATCAGTTCTCCTGCATCGCTGAGCTGTAGTGTCTGTGTGTGTGTGTGTGTATCAGTAACACACCTTGCATGCATGCTTGCACATTGACAAAAAAAATAACAACTCTTGATAAGAACGAGGGTGTAAATGACAGAGCACCTTTATGTGTGTGTGTGTGTGTGTGTGTGTGTGTGTGTGTGTGTGTGTGTGTGTGTGTGTGTGTGTGTGTGTGAGAGAGAGAGTGGAATGCTCAAGTGTAAAAGTTGCTGTAGTCAGTAGAGCATGTCTGCATGCATTCAGTTCATTTGAATACTTTAAACAGGTGTGTCTGTGCCACACCTCAGCCAAGAACTCCATACACATACCCGAGGAGGCGCGCACACACGCGCACACACACACACACACACACACACACACACACACACACGTGATGTACAGTCATTTCTTTAATCCGCACTCTACAGTTCACACAGGAATCTTTTATAGCATTTTTATATAAAATCAATTTTAAACCATAAACTAAAACTAATATGAAGTTATAATTTAAAGGCTGGTGAGAGAATGGACTCCTTGTAGCTGTGAGTGAGAACAAATGGGAGGTGGTCGCTTAGCGGTTACAGCATTGCAGTTTGGCTCTGAAGGTCTTGAGTTCAAATCCCAGCCACATTAAGCTGCCACTCCTGGGCCCCTGAGCAAGGCCCTCAACATTAAGGATAAGGGCGTCTGCCAAATGCCCTAAATGTAAATACACCGTAACTGGAAATGGATAAAAAGTACATGGAATTTGTTCACTGCTTGATTTTCCTATAACAGTCAGACGTGTGCACCGTTTCCTGCCTCACATAATGCAGGTAAAGATAACTTTCTGTAAGCCTACATGCTGAGATTGTGTCTATCGCACTCATTATCTACAGAGTATCTTGTCATTTGAGGACAGGGCTTGTAAATCAGTGACAATCCAGTGCCAGAGGCAGAGCAAAAGAGCTCGAGTTTACTGCAGAAAAAAACTATTAACATCTTCAGGCTACCTTGAGGTGTCGGTAATGGAGATGTTTCTGTTCAGAAGGTCACCGAGCCACGTCTCGATGTACTGTGTTTAACAGAAACTTGGATTAGACCCCTTTAATAAATGTATAAATATGAACAAAGAACAAAAAGCATGTACTTGAGTTAAATCAACATTACACTACATTAAAAGGTACATTTCTCCCTTTAAACGTTTAAAAGTAAAAGTACAAAAGTATTTTCCTTCAAATGTACTTAAGTATCCGAAGACCTATGATTTATTATGACTATAATGTTCCTATTATCATTTTTGTCACGATTCTCAACCCAGTTGATGTGTAAAGACTCGAATGTGACTCTCAGCACACTGATCTATTAATAGAATGATATCAAACACTGATTGATTTCTATTCAAATGATCAATAGCCAAAAACCTTCTTCCAAAAACGGTGTAAATGAGGTCACGTGTGTTGTGGCGAGTTTTTTTTTTCTCTCAATGTTCTGCTTGCTGTTGAACTGATGCTGAACTGTATGTTGGTGTCTGCTTGCTGTTGAACTGATGCTGAACTGTATGTTGGTGATCAAGAGATACACAAAGCGCCGATCAAAACAAGTTTAAAACAGAGCGTGAGCTCGACCCTGATTGGTGATTCGCTGCGTGTTCGACCGGTTACGTTTTTATCCTCATATATAAAAAGGAACGAAAACAAAATGTGGTTAATAAAAAGAAAATTTGACTTTAAAATGTAGTGAAGTGAAAGTAAAAGTCTCCCAAGTGGAAATACTTCAGTAAAATACAGATACGCAAAAAAAAGCTACTTAAGTACAATAACAAATTACATTTACTTATTTTAAACATCCAAACTATGAAAAAACACGTATGAAATGATGAAGTTGACAAAAAGGTGTGAAAAAAAATACAATATGTTTTATATTTTCGATTCTTTAAAGTCCCCTTTTGCTTTAAGGGTTTGCACACAGTCTTAACATTCTCTCAATCAACCTCATGAGGGAGTCTCCTGCAACGGTTTTCCAACAATCCTACAGAGTTCAACGAGGTGTTAAGTGCTTGTTGGATGTTTTTCCTTCACCCTTCTTAACCCATCTGACCTGGATTTTTATTGGGTGACTGTGGAGGCCAGGTCATCTGATGCAGCATTCCATCACACTCCTACTTGAACAAATAGCTCTTAGATGAACTAGAGGTGTGTTTGGGGTCATTGTCCTGTTGGAAAACCAAATGATGATCCCACTAAGTGCAAATCACATAGGATGGGATGTTGCGGGATAATACTGTGGTCGCCATGCTTGATAATTGTGCCCACAGTTTTGAATAAATCACCAACAGGGTGACCAGCAAAGCACCACCACATCACCAGATCATCATCTTCTTTTCCATGCTTCACAGTAGGAACCATACATTCAGGAAACGTCCATTATTTTTTTTGGACCACTAACAAAGACATAGTTGTCAAAAAACAAAATTGAAAAATGTGGTTTGATCTCATCAGACCGACGCAGATTTCTTCTGCTTGTTAATCTTCTGAAATACCTCCAAGTGCTCAGTTGTATAAATGAGATAACTGTAAGTCGCTCTGGACAAAACACTCTCTTGCTAATGTTGGATGATCAGAAGCAGTGTGTGAAGCTGAATACACACCAACACGCAATGACTCGAACTCAAGTCTCGAAAAACACACATGAACACATTCCTCACACCACGCACATGCCATGCCTTTGTTGTCAGATCAATGAGGACTCAGAGTTAATGTGTATAAAGTTGAGATATAATCAGAGGACTATAATCGACTTCAGGGAGGTCACGGACACTCCGCCTCATCACACCAAGCTGTGAGGAATTATTTTCTCTCATTGCGCCGACATTTGGAGCTTTAAAGTGTTCATTGGTTTCCCTCTGGAGGAACGTTTCATGTAGAACCCAAGTGTTTCCCAATGAAAGAAAAATCTAAAGTAAAACTAAGTTTGTGTAATAAAATTTACCCAAAGAACCTCTGAAGAACTAGCTTCATACCTAAGTAATAGTATAAGTGCACACTCTGTGAACTTTACATTCCCAACTAATGCAAAGCATACAAAAACATTACAGTTCTTGGAAAGCACAGTTGCAAGAACACGTTTTGCATGCGATCTTTTGTGTTTAGCAACCAGGAGCTGAATTACAGCAGAGGACTTAAAAAAAATAGACAAACATTTTAGAGCACCAGATATTCCCAGCCATATGAGGTTCGTTCTCAAACCAAAGTGCGAGCGACACAATTGTATAGGACGATTTTGGATGGCGGAGTAGGAAATTTTCACTTCATTTGGAACTGGGGATGCAATAAACGTTCCAGCATGCCAATGCCACTGTGCACAAAGCCAGCTCCATCAAGATATGCTTTAAATGGGTTAAAATTCTGTGGAATAAACAAAAAAAATGCTACAGATCTCTGGCTTCAATGCAACACCTTCGGGATGAATGTGAACGCTGACTGCACCCCAGGCCTCATACACTGTGTCGTACACCTCAGATCATGAGCCCTTCCTTTCTTTTTCAATATATTTTTCTTGCTGTAATTATGCTACAATAACGCTTGTTTTTTTTTTTTTTTGCAGGAATTCATAAAGAGATCTCTCGATTATTAACTGTGACACTTCTACCTGTTCTTGACTTGGCAACTTCCCATAAAAAATTATTATTATTTTAATTGTGGAGAAAATTCTACAGTCTTCCACTTTAGTTGGCTACTTTTTTGCAGTCCAGGATGTTTTGAGCTCCGCAGCACGTTCCTTCTTTTTAATAACTGTGCCAATTTGTTGATTTGACACTCCAAAGGGTTCAGAGATCTCTTTCTCCCTCTCTCTGATTGTTCTGGGTTTTTTTTCACTCTAATAATGGCATAATAACAGTTCCAATGAACCAAATAAGAAAGAATGCAAAATAAACACTTCGAACCGAACATACGAGAAAGGTTTCATGTCAACAGTCAGAAAACATCTGAATGATGTAAATACTTGAGCTGGAGCGCATTTAACATTGAAATCAGCACTAGTTAATTTTTTTTGTTCTCAGTTACTAGGGAGCGGAAACATGCCGGTAAATTTCCAGAAAGTTTCAGGAAACTTTACAAATTTTGGAAATATGAATAATAATAAGTTGGAACGCTACTAGAAAAAAAATAAATTTTTGTCTTGGATTTATATATCAATATAATTTTATATAAATAAGCAGGTTTTTAGCATAAATCTGTATTATATTTATGTAATTTACGTCAATACTCGCCAAAATTCATTCCCATTCTTTGCTGCGGAAAGTTTCCGGAATTTTCCTACAGCTTTACGATCTCTCTAGATGTCTCCGTGTTTGGGATTTTATGACGAACTGGACTTCAGAGGAGCAACGGGTTGCATTTTGTATCGTAACCCATCCATTTATTTATTGAATTACTTTCTCGTTGATTTGTATGTTATATTACAGGTAGTCTCTGAGTTTGACGTTAGATTTTCTGATTGTATGATGACGATCGCGAAATATCAGAATAAAAATTATTCGAAGTTTCACGTGGCAGGCAAACTTAACAGCGTATATGCAATACGGCACGTTGGGGCGCTGCTGGAGTGTACGCATTTCTCATCTCATGAGACGACTTACTTTTGAGTTCAGTTGTTCATGTGAAAGAGCGGGAGGTTTTTTGTGTGTGTTTTTATAGCTAATTTCTATTATTTTTAACGGGTTAAGATTTTTTTTTCTTAAAATACAGGAGGACATGTATGGAAGTTGGTGAGCAGCTTTAGGAAGGTATATACATGGGTTCTGGAGTGGCGTTTTCCAAACGTTGCTCAGCTTTGTTACTATGTTAATAAAGTCTATCTAGATTGGCTTCTGGGATTCTGGGCAAGTTATCTGAACTAATCAAGAAAAATTCCACAACATATACTACCCCATACTGATCACTATTCTTTAAGACTACTGTCTAGGCAAAGGCCATGTCTAGACGAACGATATTTTGAAGTTACGATGAGGTATTGAAACACCTGAAACACCTGGAGCCTGCTTGCGATTAGAGTCAATGTACCTGGTGCATCCATACTGTATGTACTGCATCAACTCTAGTTCCTGACCTTCACATGCAAACACACCAATGCCTATAGGGAAGATACTTTCCGCTCGTTTCCTCCAAACACGGCGTTGCATGTGATAACAGCAGAAGTTAAGTGTACACGTTACAAAACACACACCCTATTTGACAGATTGAGGCGACTCGGGTCGTGTTAAAGATAAGCGTGGAGCAAGATAAGAATCTGAAGATCGAAGGTGTGTCCGTGTGGCATCTCTGTTATCTGTGTGAGGCGTGTAATTATGAGCTGCTGATCTCGGTGCGAAAACGATTTGCTGTCTTTTAGGAGTGACAATCTTCAGTACAAATCATTCTGCATCGACACACACACACACACACACTCACCCACACATACACACATGCACCCAGACAGGTTCAGAGTGTGAAGGAATGGGAGCATTGTTCACTTTCTCTATGAATAGGTCTGATAGAAGTGTGTGTCCTCAGTGGAATGTGATGAATTTCGGTCATGGTTCCACAGAAAAGCGGTCTGATTTAGTTGCTATGCTAACTATTTCGAAGGCAAGCCCCACCTGGGGTGTCGATAATTGACACTCGTACAGTTCACTAGAAATGAGATTAATATATATATATGAAAAAAACATATAAATCTCCACCCTAAAAAACCTCATGAACCTGCAAATGTCACGAGAGGATGTTTCATTGTCATGCTGTTCCCCACTGCAGTTCTCCGGAACAAGGCTTTTTATACAGATTCTCTTTTAGTGGTTGATTGTCCACCCTGCCATGACAATGCAATTAAACACCTCAGGGAAAGTACCAACAATTAAAAGAAATAACCACCTGCTCCCTACTCTCACCACAAATCACAATATCATCCAAAAACATCATAGTCTACAGAGACTTCTGTCTGACCTCGTCCGTCAAACAGGAAAGGGCTCAGAACCGATCCTTGATGCAATATTTCAATGATTATATTGCCCCTAATAAAATATATTGTGTTTTTCTTATTTTTGTTTAAAAGAAGGATAGCCAACAAAACAAAGAGAAAGTGTTGGGACTTTTTCAGCCACAGTTTTTCTTCCAGTTATTTGAACAACATTCAAAACACTAAGGTTCCCCATTCAATTATATACTGAACAAAAATGTTCCCCATCCAATTATAAGAATAAGAATTCAGTTGTGACATTTTCTGCTTTTTTAATGTGCTTTAGAACAGTAGTTGTTTTGTACAGAGGTACAAATAACCCTGTTAGTGCTACAACAAATTAGTATTATGACAAGAAACACGCTGTTCAGTAAAGAGGAAACAGAGTTTCCATCCACATTGTTCTCTGGAGTCAATACTGTAGTCAAGATCACAAAAGTAGATTCGAGTTGCACTAACTATTTATACACAATATGTGTGTTAGAAAAGTAACTGATGTAGCTGAGGGTGAGGAGGCCTAAGGTGTTCAATTGGGTTAGAGCTCTATAGCAGATCTTCCACTTCCAACCCACGTAAAGCAGATCTTCATAGAGATGGCTTTGTGCACAGGGGCATTATCATGCTGGAACAGGTTTAGGTCTCGTAGTTCAAGTAAAGAGAAAAATTTTAGTTCCGGCATTAAAAGACGTCCTTTACAATTGTGTGCCTCCGAAAAGTCAGGTGTCCCAATACTTTTGCCAATATTGTGTTGGAGTAAAGGATTTGCTATACAACATTAAAAAAATAAAAGATAAAGTTACCAAAAAGAGTTTTTATTTCTAAAAGTGGGAAACATCTTTTATCGAAGACACACTCGAGGAGAAATTCAGCACAACAATGTTTAAGCAGGTTTTACCAGGGAACAGAAAACAGCTTACACCTGAAGACTTCCAACCTTGTACCTCTTCATTCCTCCTCTGTTGTTCCATTTTCTGCACTGATATGACTTTATTGACGCTGCCAAAAATGCAGAGGGAGTTGCCCAACACTTTCAAGTGGAAATCTAAAAGCGTATTTACACACAATTCTCATCTCGATCGATCAGTCACACTGAAGAGACAGACGACTCACGACGGCTGTTTATGACGGAGATGAAAAAAAGGCATGAAATCGCTGGCTGTCATATAAAAAAGAAAAACCCCTCAGGGTGTGTGTTTATAGAAACCTGATCATTTTTCAGTACAATCATAACACTGAGGGTCAAATCAAAATATCATCAAATATACGAAGAGATTTAATCAGTTTCTGGCTGAGGTTTCGCTTCTTTACTTTTCCCCTCAAGCTACCCTGAGGCTAATGATGTAAACAGTTTGAAGTCACTTGAACTTACAAAAGTCGGGAGTTTGAAGGCACTAGTAAGAAGTTTAGAGGCGCTAGTCAGGAGTTTTCAGGCGCTAGTCTAAAGTTTAAAGGCGCTAGTCGGGAGTTTTGAGACGCTAGTCTAAAGTTTAGAGGCGCTAGTCGAGAGTTTTGAGGCGCTAGTCGAGAGTTTTGAAACGCTACTTGGTAGTTTAAAGGTGCTAGTACGACATTTAGAGGCGCTAGTCGAGAGTTTTGAGGCACTAGATGGGAGTTTAGAGGCACTAGTCAGAAGTTTTGAGGCGCTAGTCTTAAGTTTAGAGGCGCTAGTCAGAAGTTTAAAGGCGCGAGTAAAAAGTTTAGAGGCGCTAGTCAGGAGTTTTGAGGCGCTAGTCTGAAGTTTTGAGGCGCTAGTCGGGAGTTTAAGGCATGACAAAAAAAGTTTAGAGGCGCTAGTAAGAAGTTTCTTATCATATATAATGAAAAAGAAAAAAAGAAATGTTTGGTAGTTGTATTAAAGAACTAATCACCTCAGGATGTGTAATAAATATTTTGAACTTTGTTTAGCTCTATTTTTTTTTCCTGAAAATAGAAATTACTTTATTATGTTTTTTATTTAAAATATAATTCTTTCATCAATACATTAAAGTAAACATGAATATTATTAATCCTTTAATATGGATGGCAAAGTGACACAATGACAGGAAAACTCACATTTTCACACACACACACACACACACACACACACACGCACACGCACACACGCACACACGCACACACTTCAGTTCCCACTTTGTGCATTACAGTTGAATAGAGCTGAGATTTGTGTGATGTCTGATGTTTTCTTCGGCTTAAAAAAGCATTAATAAAGTACACGACCCTGTATGATGATTTTCCCATGATGCATTTCACAGTAATAATGAGAGAATACGGTTTATTATATAGATATATTTATATTTCGAGTTGAGTTTCATCTCTCAGGTTACTGTCTGAGGTTTTACTTCTTCATTTTGACCCTGAAGCTGTGAGGATAATGAGGTGAACTCACAACACATGTGCTTACAGTCGAGGCTGAAACTTACAGAAGCCAGACTCGCTATTTGGAAGTTTAGAGTCGCTAGTCAGAAGTTTAGTATCACTAGAGTCGCTAGTCTGAAGCTAAGAGTCAAGGGTCAGAAACTTAAAAGCATTAGAGTCGCTAGTCTGAATCTTATAATCACCAGAGTCACTAGTCTGAAGCTTAGTATCACCAGAGTCGCTAGTCTGAAGCTTAGTATCACCAGAGTCGCTGGTCTGAAGCTTTGATTTGCTAGTTTAAAGCTTAGAGTCAAAAGAGAGAAGCATCGAGTCGCTACTCTTAAGCTTACAGTCACTTGTATAAAGCTTAGAGTTGCTAATCTAAATCGTATAATCTATAGAGTTGCTGGTCTAAAGTTTAGAATACCTGAGCTGCTAGTCTGAAGTTGAGAGTCGCTAGTCTGAAGTGTAGAATCATTAAAGCTGCTAGTCTGAAGTTAAGAGTTGCTTGTCAGAAGGTTTAAAATCACTAGTCTTAAATTTATAGTCACTAATCTGCATCTTAGAATCGGTGGAGTCATTGATCAGTAGCTAAGAGTCGCTATTCAGAAGTTAATAGCCACCAGGTGGAAGTTTAGAGTCGCCAGCTGAAGGTTTATAGCTGCAGGGTAAAAGTGTGTAATTGCTGTATGTGGCCTGTAGGTGGTACAATGCTGCTTCTGAACACTGTGTGTGTGTGTAGTGTCCTGAGCAGTAGTGAGTTTAAACAGTCTGATTCAGTAACTTATTCTTGAGTCTGGGTTCACAGCACCACAAACTCTTCGGTGCTGCTCCGCTTACTTCTCCGCCTGCCTTTGTCTTTGGGTGGGACGTGTCTCTCGGGGTCAAAGCTCAAGTCCAGCTGTTCAGTCTGTTGATGCTGCTCATACCCACAGCCCTCCATGAAGGTGAAGATGGGATACATGTCTGGGGACGAGCTCAGAGCCTGGAGGACAAAATGGAGTCGTGAAGGACCAGAGGGATATCGCTATTCCCGACTTGTGTGTGTGTGTGTGTGTGTGTGTGTGTGTGGTGTTCTTCCTTTTGTTACCGTAGTGACCTCAGAGCGGAGGATCTCAAAGTCTCTCCTGCTCTTAGTGTAGAAACCCAGAGTGCAGCTGGGGTCCATGCGGTGGAAAGGCAGCTTCCTCGGGGTCTTACAGTGAAACGACTGCAAACACACAGACACCGTAACCATAGCAACGCTGGCATCCACAAGCTAGATTAGACTAATTCTTCTCACCAAACCCAATCATGGTGTAAAGTTCTCCAATGACTTTTTCTTTTCGCCAACTTCGTCGTCCTTGTTTGTTTTGTTTAGACCTACGACCTGATGGGTTGCCAGGTATGAGCTCACTCTTTGAGCGTTCTTTTGAGTCAAATTAGAGACTCGTTTGAAATGAACGAATCGTTCATGAACAACCCGTCACCAGCGGATGGTACCTCTACCATACCTCTAAGGGGAAGTTGTGCTGATTGACATCTACAGCAGCCTGACAGAAATGCGGATCCAGATACAGCAGCTGATCGTCTGGGTAGAGGGAAAAAAAAAAACAAGTGTGTCATGTGACCATCATGGACGTCCATATTTCCCTGATGGTAAATCGGAGTCACTGATACTTTGCTGGGTTTTTTTCGCATCTAAGCTGTTCCTGTAACCAATCAGATTGCGGCTTGATCACTCCGAGGCCCTCTAGAAGGCGCCCAATAACGTCTGCATTTTAACGTCCTTTGATTGGATTCTCAGATAGTGTGCTAGTCAGAGTTCGCAAACCGCTTCTGTGGAAACCTGCACAAGTTTAGATATAATGTAAGTCGCTCTGAATACTCCTGTAAATGTTATGTAAATGTTAGATGTCAGCGCCCTCTGCTGGCGAAGTTTCCATTTCTATCCTGGTAGCCTTTGCTGTAATAGTTCTGGAGTCGGGGTCGTTTCTAGGCTTTTTGGCACTAGGCGTGATTTCTATTGTCACCCCGTGTAGCTCCGCCCTCTATCACCATGTTCCACCCCCATGCCATACAAATCATTCGCAACTATTCATAAAAAAAGGCAAACACATTTAATAATCATTGCGAATTTGCCTGAATTCACAAATGTAAACATTTTACTGTATATGAAACTTCAGCAGAAAAACAGGTGAATAGGCGGTCTGTAGTTCAAACATCTGTCTGGCGATTAGAATTTGGCAGCGTCCAATCAGAAACGAGGATTTCTCCGCTCTCACCCTGGAATCCCACGAAGTACAGCGAATGCTTCGGCTTTCCTCCGATTATTCCCACGCAGCCCTTCAGCTGAAGCAGGCTCTAAAACATCGAAGAAGGAAAACACCATCAAGAGAAAGCGCAAGCGTGTGTGAGTGTGTGTTGAATCTGTGTGTGTGTGTGTGTGTGTACCTTCACATGCGGGACGTATGCAGGGTTCAGCGAGTCTCCACCGAGTCTCACGGGCACCAGGATGAGAACGGGGCCAAATCTCGCCGGGAGTTTGGGCGAACGTTTTTCACACAGTCTCATCACATCTTCTATGTACACTACACACACAC
Source organism: Silurus asotus (assembly GCA_024362625.1). NCBI lineage: Eukaryota > Metazoa > Chordata > Actinopteri > Siluriformes > Siluridae > Silurus > Silurus asotus. The sequence continues at coordinate 4,184,290 of MU551630.1, forward strand.
ACACACACACACACACACACACACACACTGTGTATATACTACTGGTAAAACACTGGCCAATCAGATGTTAAAAAACTAAATCTCACCGGTGCAGTCCTGTGAGACATAGACAGCCAGATCGTGCAGTTCAGATTCCGCAACTGATTTACTGCACACACACACACACACACACACACGATAACAAGCAGGTTGCGTTTTCCGAAACTCTGAAAACGTCACTCGCCAGCGTCTTACCGCAGTATGTGTGCGGCGACCGAGGGGCCGTACCAGTCGCCCGCCCGTTGCCCTGACGACTGCCCCAGCATCACCAGCCGATGCAGGCCGAACAGAGCACCCGGATTGTCCCCAAACCACGCAACCACACGCCGGTGTCCCCTCTCCTGCGTGTCCTCATCCTCATCCAGAATACCCCCCTCGCTCCTCCTCCTCTGACCCGCCATCCGGCTCCGTCCCAATCCAAGCACACGGGGCCGAGAGTGTCTGAGCTCCAGATCGTCTCTGGTCTGGTGATGAGCTCTGGACCAGGTCCAACCTAATAGCACGAGAGTGTAAGTGTGCGGTTGTGTGTGGGAGCGTGTATGTGTGTGTGTGTGTACCTGCAGGCAGTGTGTGTAGCACTAGCGCCTGTGCGAGCAGCATCTGGGCGGAGCGCAGCGTGCAGCCCCACCCACTGTCTGAGGTCAGAGACGATCCGTGCAGCGAGGAGAAACCTCTCCGGTACGTCATCCAGAACAGGGACGAGAACACACAGCGGAAACGCTGCCTCTCATCTAACACACACACAGCATTTTTGACACAGAATCGAATGTGTGTGTGTGTGTGTGTGTGTGTGTGTGTGTGTGTGTGTGTGCGCCCATGTGTCTGGTACACACCTTCATGGCTCAGGTTGTATGCATGACCCAGCAAACACACAGGAGAGTTTTTACTCAGACGAGGTTTTAATTTCATGGTCCAGCCTGAAACACACACACACACACACACACACACACACACACACACACACGTTAACCTCCACTCAACTAATCTCCCTTCTCGTGTTTAAAATCACAGCCCAGATTCACACACACACACACACCTCCATACTTGACATTGTTCCATGCTGACACCAGTCTGCTCCTCAGCCTGGTTTTGTCTTTCACCGTCTCAGAGGAGTGTGTACCTTCAGAGTGTGTGTACTCAAAAGAGTGTGTGTGGTCTGAAGGTCCGGGGTAGGACAGAAACACAAATGACTCCAGGTCTTCTGTGGAGTTCGCCTCATCTGCACACTCGGAGGTCATGGTGATGCTCTGGTGAGAAAAGCTCACTATGGCCAGCGGAGATCCTTGAGTGAAGTAAGCAGTGACAGTAATGAGACGTCTTTGCGATTAGAATACGTGTGTGTGGTGCAGTTTGTACAAAATTGAGACTAGTTCTGTAACACGCCTAAGATCTCAGCACAAGGCCGTACGCACAGTCACAGGGAGCACCGACCTTCATAAATCAGTGTGCCATAAGACTAGAGGAGCTGGGGCTATTCTGACCATGAAGAACATGATTGGAAGAAGGTAAGAGATCAGGAAGACCAACAAGTTCTAATGATGAAACCTTTCGGAGAACAAACAGTGCAAATATTAACGTGAATTTTGCCTGTATATTGATTTTGATCATTAGTTTAATTTAATATGTAATATTTCATATTTATTACACAATCACATCACCATACATACGGATTTTAATTCTTGTGTTATAAAATCGGATATATTTATATTTACTTCTGAAATAAACATGGTGAAACCCTGTGGTCTCCTGAATGCAGCTGAGGAACTGAGATTTATTTATCAGGGGTCAGAGATTTAATTACAACTAAAACACTTACCGTGATTTGATCTGTTCTATAAAACATTATTATTTAATCGGATTCCTGCAGAAGTAAAGCAGTTTTACAGCCGGAAAACTTTCTGAACGCCTTTTTCTCTTCCTGTTTACTCGGTTTTCCACCTGGTAACGAACAACGAATATCGCAGTTGATTGGCTGAGACGGAACACGTCATTAAAAAAAGCGACCAATCAGAGAGAGTCGCATAAAAGTCAAAAGCGGAAATTAAAAACAATGTAGTGGTTTTTATTTGTTTGTTTGTTTGTCTGTTTTGTGTGTATATAAAACATACACGTTAATATAATAAATAAAGTATATAATAAAAAAAAAGTTTAGTTGCTGTAATATGATACAATTTACAATTTATATAAAACATTTATTCTAATTTAATTATAAAATATAACTAAATTAGTAATATTACAAACTAATAATAATAATAATATTAGAAGAGTGCCTGAATTAACTAACACGATAGATAGATAGATAGATAGATAGATAGATAGATAGATAGATAGATAGATAGATAGATAGA
>MU551630.1:4187211-4197211 GCA_024362625.1 Silurus asotus
ATAGATAGATAGATAGATAGATAGATAGATAGATAGATAGATAGATAGATAGATAGATAGATAGATAGATATAATTAATTTTTATTATTAAATACATTTTTTTTTTGTTACCTGGTTAAAAATTATTCACAACCCGGTACCCATGATCTAAACTAAAAATACGAAAGTAGTGTATTCAAGACAAAATCTGTGTGTTTGTGTGTGTGTGTGTGTGTGTGTGTTTACGTGGTGCACAAATCCACAGAAAATCTGTGAAAGCGATACGTTCTATAACAAAAGCACAAATAACAAAAGATTTCCTTGAAATTTTTATTACTATATATATTTTTTTATTATTACTGCACTTCAGCCTCTTTCATTTTTGCATTGCTTCACAACGTTGCCTGAGAAAAACGAAATTGAGAAGAAAACAAAATGATAATATACAGTAGAAAAAAAAAAAAACAAGCACTGGATGATAAAATGCCACAAAGTTCAAAGAAAAAAATCCATGTACATCCATGTATCGAAATTTATACATGCTAATCAGTTACAGCGAAATAAATGAAATACCTAACGTAAACAAGCGAAAACAGGTATCCCAGGGGTTCAAGCACTTCCACCAGCAGGTGGCGACATCCAGAAAGTTAGTATTGAGGGGCAACATATACATAAGCATGTGGCTTTTTTTATTTTTTATCTCACAATCTAGGGGAAAAAATCCGACAGAAAATGTCAGGAAAAGACGTTTTCGACGATCCACACAACGACACGTTAGCATCTGTGACTGTTTGAACTGTACAGTGCATATTAGTTGAAGGAAACCACATAACAGCTCCTAAACGACACACACTCATACACACACTCACACACACAGAGCCATGTCAAGTTTTGCTCGGAGCCCCTCTAACACCTGGAGATAAATAAAGTGCTTTTTTTTTTTTTACAGTGGTTTTTAATTCCATGACAGGGAAGTGTTAAACAGTGTACGCCTACATCTACACACCGAGCTACTCAAGACGGTTTACACACGACATCAGCTACGACATACGTTTTCGTCAAACATACTACTACAGAGTGGCGCAGGACACACACACCCACACACACACCCACACACACACTGGGCAGAGAGCGCCTCCTGCCTGCTAAAGTAAACCATGAGCGTGTGTATAAGCGGTTGATAAAATATGTCACGTTTTGATATTGTTGTGTTTGTATACTATACGTTTTAAAACTATTGTGTGTGTCATTTAATTGCTACACACTGTGTCGATTTCGAGGCAGGATGTCACAGAGGAAATGATCGCTACGGATTATTTTTGTTTGCTACTAGCTACCGAGAACGCCGGTCTAAACGTGTCACGGAATGACGTGGTTCAATTTTCCTCGTCTTTTTCCTTGTGTGCTGTAAAATCTTACACAACCGAGATCCTACGAATATTCGAATAAGAAACGAATATTGTAACCCATAATGATCCCCTTGTAATTAAATGTAGTCGTGGCTATAATTACCGAATGCTTCGACGCGTGAAATATCACGTGATCAGCTTTCACGAAGTCTACTGAGCTCTGATGTGGCCCACTCAGTCTTGAGATGTTTGGAATGATTAAGGCTTTGTCCACTAGGAGGCAGGCTTGAGTCGAAGCACACCTCGGTACAGCTAAAACATAATGAGAGTGCTGTAAAAGGCAATGGCGGAGGAGCGATATCGTTATCGTATCGTATATCTTTTAAACGTTACACAACGCACCGTTAAAACGTCCACGAACGTGAAAGCACAACATGGCAATCAAACACACTCCAGCACTGTTCATCTAATGGAACGTTCCGGATGTCGACTAAGATGCGAGGCAATACTCAGTGTAAACAAGCAAATAAACATCATTTGCCACTTACTAACTGTCGGAAATCACATCGACACACACACACACACACACACAAATTTACACACACGGAGTATAAAATGTAGTCGAGTAAGGAATAGGAAAGGAAAATATCACAACATCTACACTAAATTAGACACAGGAGAAAGCTCTCGTTGCATATGTAGGAAGAGTTTAACACACACACACACACACACACACACACACACGTGCTCCATTTTGTTTTCTCTTTCTATCTTTCTTTTTATTCATTCAAGTTGAATTTGTTCGAACATTTCCCTGTTCAGGTTCAGTATTTAAAGCCCCAGAGAAATAAATAAGGTGTGATGGTGTACGAGTCCCTGTGATGGAGCTGTAGATGAACGATGGCGTGTCCACACACTTTGCTGTATCACTGATGGAGCTGCTGCTGCTGTAGAAAATGAACAGACACTTTCTGACCAATCAGATTTCAGAATTTTGCAGCAAGGTTGAGGTTAATGTGGTTTCGAGGCCATGGGTGAAAATACAGGAACTGATGTGAAGTTAGCAGGGCTGATGTCACGGACGATGTCGGGCGTCTCATCAGCACGACGAAATTCTTTCTTCGCAAACTTTAGAGATGTTTGGAAGCTCTGGTCAGCCATGATACAGTGCCCCTGGAGCAAAGAGGGTTAAGGGCCTTGCTCAAGAGACCCAGGAGTGGCAGCTTGGCGATACTGGGGCTTGAAGGCCAGCTCTCTGATCGCTAAACCAGAGCCTTAACCACTAAAATACAAGAACCTTGGAAAAAGAGCTAACTTTTTGTGGGAGAAAGCTAACCTTAAAGACTAAGCTAACTTGGAGAGAATGCTAAGCCAAGTGTGAGAAAGCTAACCTGAAAGAGAAAGCTAACCTTAAAGACTAAGCTAACTTGGAGAGAATGCTAAGCTAAGTGTGAGAAAGCTAACCTGAAAGAGAAAGCTAGCCTAAGCTAGAGTTAACCTTAGAGAGAAAGCTAACCTTAGAGAGAAAGCTAACCTTAGAGAGAAAGCTAACCTTAGAGAGAAAGCTAACCTTAGCCTGTGAATGTTAACCTTAAAGAGAACATTAACTTTAGGGTAAAATATATGCTAACCTTAGCGAGAGAAAGCTAACCTTAAAGAGAACGCTAACCTAGCAAAAAAACTAATCTCGTCTAAAAGTGTATCCTGGTTTTCATTCCTCAATGAAGTTGAAATTAAGCTAATTAAAATATTAGGCCACACCCACTAGACCACTTGTTTTGCTCCCCATTCTCTGGGACATTAAATACTCCCTTTACACCGATCAGGACTTAAATAAAGCAGTGAGTCGTTCCACCTTGTTAGCGAACCCCGGACGGTGTTTTGTGCCTCTTCAGGTATGCAGATATCTATTCGTTTATTTGCTGCTTTGTATTAGACGTTATGATTGACAGGTTTACCGCCTATCGCCGTTCGGGATAACATTGTGGACATGCTGTTGCTATAGAGACCGGGGAAGTTATGACGATCGGATGTGTACAGTGTTCACTAGCATCAGGTCTTTGCGTAGTATTTATTCTTTTTTTTTATATAATGTTCTCTATTCATTTTTCTTTTATTCACAATATTTACCATGCAGCTACACACAGCGCTTGTTATGCTCTACACTAATCTGGTGTTACATTTACATTAAAGCTGCAGTATGTAACTTTTTTAATAAGCTACAATATTTAGTACATTTAGCAAACTATTTTTTTTTTGACTATGTAGCAATGGTTGCAGGCTAGCTAACAATTTTCTAAAAGATGTCACGTGATCAAATTTTTGACTTAACGTCTACTCCTTATTCAATTTCAGGATGTGGCACTGAAAAGTCTAAATACGTTTTTCTAGCTTGGGTTAAAGGCCATCAGGGCTCGAGACCACGAACCTCGGCATTGCTTCAATACTACTTGAATGTAAACGGACTACTGATGTTAGCGAAGTTTAACTCGGAATCGTTTTTAAATTACATACTGCAGCTTTAAAAAAAAAGTTTGTACGCATACATGCATCTATGTGGACTTTTTAAGAGCACCTTGCTTTTATTTTTATTTTTTTCGTGTTAAGTGTTGATTTGGTGATTGTGGAAGTATTAGGTCATCGCTTAACTTTGCGTCTTAATCCACCTTTGACAAACAGGACGTTCAGGAATGCTTGTTAGAGCTCTTTGATTTTGAGGATCCTGGGCCAGGCCATGTTCCTGTCGCTATGCGCCAGGCCCCTGAAGACGCCTCAGATTTTCCCAGTGTCCCTGCTCGCTTGTCCTCGCTCGTTTTGGTGCTGGAGTCCTTCCCTTTCCCACCATCCTGTGATCCCAGCTTCATGGGCCCAAGCACAGTTTTGGCGACGCTGGTGAGCTGAGTGACAAAGCTTGAGCGATCACCAGGGGAGATGGTGCGTGATTTGCCAGTGCTGGGAGATGGTGTGGAAGGTGATGGGGAAGCCGGGCTTTCCTCCAAAACCTCTAAGTGAGATCGCTCTTCTCTGAGGGTCCGGATTGACCCGGAATGGACTGAACTCTTTCCCTCTTTGAATTTCATTTGCAGACCTCCTGCATCCGTCGCTGCAGGCGCTGGAGCTTTAGACTTGCACTCGGCACCTCCACTTTTGACATCGATCTTAACGGCTGCAGTCTGGGGGGGTTTTGTACACCTTCCTAAATCTTGCATCTCAGATTTAGCTTTTGGGTCATTCTCCCACATGGCTTTTCCTTTCTCTCGTTCTTTCCCAGCCTCCGCCGGCTGTTCTGGCATTTTTGAAGCAACTTTTTCCATGCTCAAAAATGGCATCTTTCCTCTGGGTTTTTCTTTCATGTCAGAGGTCATATCCTTTGTGGCTGGGCTCTTTGGTGTGAATTTGTCTTGCTTTGCTGGGTCGCAGCTTGCCATAGTTAAGGCTTTGACGGAATCCTGGGTTTTGGTTGAACTTGTCCCTGTCCCTTCAGACAGTTTCTCCTTGGCACTTGCTGTCAAATCAGGAGCTGAGGGCACGTCCTGCTTGTTTGTCGTCTGGAGGGTATCAGCGAGCGCATTTTCCCCTTCAATCTCCAGCAGGCTTTGCAGCATGCGGTATTCCTCCACTCCATGTTTCCGGAGGCCGCCTTTTTTCTCTGCCGATGATGGAAAGGAAGCGAACGAAGGCGGAGAGGGCGGAGCCGGCTTCTCGGTCGACTGCACCCGTGTGAGCAGAGGTGATCGAGGCCGTGTTATCGGTGGTGAGGAGTGCAGCTTAGTGGGGAAAGTCGAGGAGGCGCTGGCCGTGCTCGGTGACGGAGTGTGTGCCAGCGGAGACAGGGGGACGCTCCCGGCTGATTTACAGCGAGACGAGCGGAACTGGCGCTGCAGTTTAGGGGACAAGCCGTGCAGAGAACTCGGGCGCATGTGATGAGACGTAGCTGGAGAATTGGGAGTGGAGGATGCCGGAGAGCTGCTCTGGGATGACATGCCTGGGGGCGTGCAGGGAGGGGGAGGAGAAAAAGGGAGGGGTGAGGTTAAGGACAGGTTAGTGTCAGGTTAATAGCTACAGTTAATATGGTAAAATCGATAGTAAAAGTTAATAGTATATGCGATATGCGATGGCATTAATACAGACGGGTTTCGTATTCAACTCATTTTTCGTTTATTGATTTGGCAGACACTTATGCACACCAGCACGTATCCTGAGCTGACCAGAAAAGCAATTTGCTCAGCTACCAACTGGGGTATTTGGTAGCTCAGTGATTAAGGTGTTGGACTTCAGATTTGTAGGTCATAAGCTAAAATCCCAGCACCACCAAGATGCCATGGCTGGGCTCTTTGTAGCCCCCAATGGGTCATCTGTTTAGCTACTAACTGGTGGGAATTGGTAGCTCAGTGGTAAAGGTGTCTGACTTCTGATTGGTAGGTCATGAGTTCAAATCTCAGCACTGCCAAATTGCCAATGCTGGGCCCTTGAGCAAAACCTCAACTTTGCAGTTGCGTAAATTACATAACTGTGCCTCACTCTTGGGGAACTCTGTCTCACAGATGTCGTAAATGATCAAAAAAGGAAAAAAAACAAGTTATATTAGATTAATATTTAGCATAAAGTCTTGTTAATAACAAGTTAGAACATGCAAATCATTTTTGTCATCCTGATACTGGCTCAGAAAACACCATTGGGTTACCATCAGGTAGATAATGGACTCAAGGTCACTCAGTAACTCACTTCAGTGAATTAGAAGGTTCACACTGCGTTAATACAAGTGAAATATTAAGTTTGGGTCAGTACTAATTTTTTAAATAAGCTACAGCGTAAGAAGAAGAAGAATTGGGAAAGGGGTAATAAGCTGTTGGACTGCTGATGGAAAGGTCATGGGTTCAAATCCCAGCACCACCAAGCTAAACCCTCTAAAATAAGGCTCCTAACCTCTTAATTGGATACTTGTAAAATGCCTAATGCAATAAATATAATACCCAAATGCTGAAAATGTATATCCCAAGCATGTCCCATGTCCCATAGAACTTATTACTCAATACACAGTACATTGTGTGTGTGTGTTTATGTGTGTGTGAAGAGTTTCAGTGTTATTCTGTATTACTTTAAGTTCAGGGTACGAGTCACTAACCGAGGTGGGCGGAGTCAGGGGGTGAGCGGGCGTACAGGCCGTGGGTGGGAGATCCGGGGAGACTGTCTCCGGACGACAACGAGCGATTCAAAGAGGAAAGACTGCGGCTGGTGTGGAGCAGATTAGACTGTTTAGTAATCTTACGGAACAAAGAGCTTCGTTTTTTACTGCAAAAGACAGAGAGCGAGAGAGGAATAGGATATGAGAAGGAGATCAAAAGGAAGGGTAAGAGTAGAACAGAATTCATAAAGCCTGCTTGATGTAAAAAGTGGTAGATAAGCTTATCAGTCACCTCTCCTGTCCTTCCTTGGTGATGGATTTTTTGTTGCGTCGCGCCATCTTGGCCCTGGTGCTGGGCTTCCGTGCCGGCCCGATCTTAATGGAGGTGTTCTCGAATGGAGTTGTGGTCACGGTCACTTTATTCCCACTCTAAACCAAGAACAAAAGGTTTTGAAAATGCCGGCTGTGTTTAAACTATCCATAAAATGTCTCTTTCAGGCCACCATACCTTCAGAATGAGCTCCACCACTTCAGTATGAACCAGGCCATGCACAGATTCTCCGTTCACATGCGTAATGAGGTCCCCAGCACACAGACCTGCTTCCTGGGCGGGGCCTCCACACTCCACATGCTGGGATTGGAAGGCAGTACATTGATTTGAATACATTTGTATTTTTATATAAGAGCAAAAAAAGATGTGCTCGTGTTTTCCGGTGTTTTCCCGACTCTTACTCACCCAGACCATATGGTGGACGCTGTAGACGTTGGTGTCCCCCATGTAGACTCGGATGGCACGCAGCGTAAAGCCGTATCTCTTCCCCGAGCGTTGGATGGTGATGGGAGACCGCAAAGTGCTGATGGACGGAGAGTAATCGCGGCTGGGGGACGAGTCTCGGGACGACGGGTTGGACGATATGGAGCGGGGAGACATGGGGCTGGCCAGTGGGGACGTCCCGTGTTGCTCTACTGCAGAAGAAATGTTTAATATCCATAAATATAGCAAAAAAGATCGATACAGTAAAATCTATAAGAGATATAAAAATGACGAAAACAGAAGTTGGATGAGGGACGAGTGGATGCTGACCTGCAGGTATAATGACAGATAAGGCTGAGGCGGACGCTGACTTGATGACCTTTGTGCCAGGGCGGGTCGGAGTCTGTTTCTCCCCTTCACCCGAGAGGTGCTGATGCCGGGCTCGCCGCAGGACCACTTCGTTCGGGGCTCGGGGTCCGAACGGTGCTGCCGTTGCAGCTGCATCAGCAGGCTTCAGGAGTTTATCTGCAGAAAAGGGAACCGTTTCCAAAATAATCAGTTTACACCCAGATTCTAGTCACCAGCACCTCCTCCCGGTTCCTACACCTCCTGCTAGATCACTATTGCTATCAGATCCTGGAGAAGATTTTAAAGAAGACCAGTGTGATGCCTCACGTACCTAAACCTTGTGCTGTCGGAGCTGCAGCAGAGGACTCAGCCCCACCCGCACCTGCCCCTGATGCCATCGTAGCGCCCTCTAGTGACATGCCTCTGGTTTTGATCGGTGTGTGGCGGGGGTGTGTCTCGGTGTCTGTCTCTAAAGGAGAGGGGACTCGGTGTGTGTCCATGAGAGCGGAGAAACGGCGGCGGATACCAGGGGGACTGGAGTCGGACTCGGTAAAGGAGTATTCCGAGCAGGATAAACGCTTCCTACACACACACACACACACAGTCGTTATCCCCTCGGTCACCAGAATATTCAATATGATGATCATTTGTATGTAACTTAAACAAAGTCCTCACATCTCAGGAGACCCCGTCCTCCATGTTTTGTCTCTCAGGGTGAAGCTGCCCAGGCTCTCCCTCTTGGCCCGGTCCTCCCGATGTCCTCTGGGCTCCCTGCGGGTCACCACAGGCTTGTGCTCGAGCTGAGAAAGGTGCTCCATGCTGCTGTACACCTACACACACACACACACACACACACACACACACACAAGTCTTATTGTGACGTTACACATAATCCTGTTTTAAACTTATACAGAAAAATAGAGATGTATCAAGTAAGGAAGACTGGAAAGGAGGATAATGAGGAAGGGATGGAAAACAGAGCAATAGAAGAAGAGATCGAGGGGACTGGAGGAGGAGTAACCTTGCTGAAGCGAGGCGAGCAGGAGGAGAAACGTCGGATCTCGACGGGCTCGTCGTCATTGGTGTCGTCTTCGTCGAACGAGTGAATGTGATGGTAGCGGTCCGAGCGTGCTGCGAAACACACACCGTGAAACACACACACCGGATTAGAGTAAAAAACTCCTGGGGTATCTGTAATTGTTTGCAACCAGTGTGAGGTCATTTCGAACCCCTCACCAGCGGTGCGCAACAAGAGTAAAAACCTTTTGTAATAATCGTGATAGTGTGGGTCCTGTACCAAGGCTACGACATCACCACTCAGGAGGTCATGATTAGAGGTCGAACGATTATTTGGTTTTGCAAATTAATTAACACGATAAAAAAAATGGTCAGTGTGCTCACTGTCAAAGTAGCTGGTGTCCTCCTCCGACTCCAGGTGAGGGACGAACTCGGCTTTCTGCCTCAGTAAACTGTTCCAGTCCAAATCAGCAAAAAAATGGTGATGTTTCACTTCAACTGCACCTCCTGCTCACACACACACACACACACACACACACACACACACACACTATTAGCGTACCTGGGCCTTGCAAAGACAAGAACTTAGCCTATTTTTTTCAACATTTTTTCGGAGTGTACCTGTGCCAAGGCGGAGCAGTGGGTTGGTTTGCAGCAGGGCAGAAATGAGGCGCTGGGCATCAACCGGAAGTGCGTCATCACCTTCAGGCCACACAATGTCATCTACACACACACACACACACACACACACACACACACACACACGATACATTTTACAATAAGGTAAACACAGAGGACGATCTGTGCGTGTGTGTGTGTGTGTGTGTGTGTTTCCGTCTCTCACCGCTGATCACTTGGCCGAACAGCTCCTCAGGTGTGTCCCCGAAGAAAGGCACGCAGCCCACCAGGAACTCATAGAGGATGATGCCCATGGCCCACCAGTCCACAGGTTTCCCGTAACCCTGCCGTAAGATCACCTCCGGGGCGATGTACTCGGGCGTGCCGCATACCTGCGCAAGAAAAAACACCCATGTGTGTCGGTTATCCGTCTGGTTGTGATGTCAAATCTCAGCACCAGTGAGTTGGCAAAGTTGGGCCCTTGGGAATGGCCCTGAAATCTCAAGTGCTCGGTTGTAGGAAAACATTCATTAGAAGTTGTTCTGGATGAGGGCGTCTGCCAAATGACCTACAGGTAAATGTGTGTGTGTGTGTGTGTGTGTGTGTGTGTGTGTGTGTATACCTGTTTATCTAGGAACTCTCGGGTGTCCTTCTCGATGTGGCCCTCATACAGGTTCGTTGTGAGACTCATCAGTCCCATTTTCGACAAACCGAAATCAGTCAGCTTGATGTGTCCCATAGATGTGATCAGCAGGCTGAGAGAGACGAGGAGACAGAAAGCAAGCAAGAGACAGTGAACAAGACGGACAC
>MU551630.1:4215481-4245481 GCA_024362625.1 Silurus asotus
GGACTCAAGAGACTCACATTATGTTCAAGTGTGAGGTTTTAGATTGAATGTAGAGATGATTAATAGTGTAGAACATATCTGCTCTCAAATACAAGTCTTCAAGAAGTTTGATAAAAAAAATGGCTGAACTGAAGCATAAACAATAAAGACTACGACTAATCATGAGTCAGATACTCAACTCGTGCTTTAGATCCCTAAACACAGAGACAAAACAGAGGCCTGAAACTGAAACTAAAAGAAAAATAACTTAAAACTTGAACACTGAGATCAAACTAAAACTATTTGCTGACTTTAATGACGCATCACAGACGCAGAGACAAACCTGGAGTCCAATCCTAAAACACAGGGGGACACCCAAACAACAACAAACAACTGTGACTAATCAGAATCCTTAGCAAAGAAACAAACTAAAAGAAAAATCTGAGACTAGACACAAATCATAGATCTAAAGACTTGGAGTAACCAAATGTCAAAGACCTAAAGACTGGGACAAGAGACAAATAGATAAAAGCTGAGACCAGTCCATAAGTCTTGGGCTCACCAAAAAACAGACTCACCAAGAGTCAAAGACAGAAAGACTAAGACCAAATAAGACTCACAGACCAAAAGACACAGACAAGTCAAGAGTCAAAGACCAAAAGACAGAGACTCACCAAGAGTCAAAGACATAAAAAAATATAAAAATAATTTCTCTGAGATATTTTTTGAAGCATTTAGTAATGATATAATAAATGGCAGTAGATGAATCGTCAGTGCTCAGAGAGGATCTCTGTCTGTTTTCCTGCTGATGGAGGTGGAGGGTGAGGGGGTTGATGTTCCAGCAGGAGCAGAAGGAGAGTGACACAGTGAGGAGCAACCATGTTATAACATCCAGTCCTTAAATATTTACGAGAATAAACACTGGTGAAGGGAATGACTGGGCATAAATAAATAAATAAATAAATAAATAAATAAATAAAATGACATTTTTTCTCTTCTTTTCTAAATGTTATATATGTATTGTATTTAATTGTATTTATTTTATAAATAATCATATTATGTATATATTTATATATAAAATGCGCAAAGTTTTGGTTATACAGTGCTGTGAAAAAGTATTTGCCCTCTTTGCGGATATCTGCGTGTTTATCAGACTTAAATGATTCAGGTCACAAAGCAAATTTTATTATTACACAAAAATCCCCTGAGAAAATACTAAAAACTTTTATAAATGATAATTATTCAATTATGAAAGGAGAAAAAAAAGCTGCCCAAACCTGCTTAGCCCAATGTGAAAAAGTAATTGCTCCCAATAACTGGTTGTGTGAAGGCAACAACTGCAGTCGCGTGTTTGCGATAACCGGCAGCACGTGTTTCACCCCTTAGAGGAGGGATTTTGGTGCACTTTTCTGTGCAGAATTGTTATAACCTGGTCACATGGAATGATTCTCAAGCATGAAGCTCTTAATTTCCTAATTTTTCCTAGTTTTGTTCTACCACCAGTTTAATATATGTAATTCTCCTTCTAAACCCCTGAACACGTTCCTGTGAAGCTCTCAGGATGTAAGCACATTGTGAGTTACTTCTCAGGATGAAAACCGAGGCCCAGGTCTTTTATTTACGGGTTCCCTGAATAGCGTGTACACAAAGGACGGCATTGTTCCTGTTTAAATGGGCAAACAGTGATGTTGTCCGTGTTCCCTCCCTCTTATCCTGAACATGAACCGGGTATGAGGGTCAAGTCCTCAGGCATAATAACCAACACTGAATGATTTATGTAACTGTTTATCTTAAGAGGACAATAGTGGAATCTAGCAAATGCTTGAAGTGAAGGTTGTGTTCACTTTTCTCATTTCTGGTTTTGAACAATTCCTGGTTTTGAACCTTAGATCTGATTTTTGATCTCGTCTTGTTACATAGAAATATAGAAAAATCCGAAGCTGGTTGTATTTTGGACCCCAAATGGGTGCAAAACTGAGAAGCTAGCATGAACAATCCATCCCAAAAGAGTTCAATAGGGCTGGAGATCTATAGCAGGAGATGGTATTGTCATGCTGGAACAGTTCTGAGTCTCCTAGTTCAGGTGAAGGGAAGAATCATTTCACTGTATCCAAAGACGTCTTCTACAATTGTTTGCCTCCAACAAAATAAACGATATGTGTAGAAATGTCGGTTGTCCTGGTTGTGTTGGATTCCTATCAGAACTGATAAATGGGTTCATGGAGCCATAAATGGATTTAGACTGTTGCTAAGGCTCCTTTCTAAAGGCTGTGTTTCAGCCCCTTGTTTCCCACAGCACTATCGTATCTGGGTTGCGCTGTGTCACAGGACTGCAGACGTGCTAATGCACAGGATTACTGACCTTCACCACTGCAGGTTTCACTGTAAGCTCACCAGGATGAGGGAAACAAGTCCACATATGCACGAGGTTCTACTGTAACACAGAACACCACATCAAGCTACTTCAGATATTTCCCATTTTATTATTTTGCATGACCTGATATTCAGGAGTATTGGGGTAGTGAAGGTGTAGTGAATGTGCTGTAAAGGTTTAGAGAATGTGTAGAAAAGGTGTAGTCAAGGTGTAGTATAGGTGTAGTGAAGGTGTAAAGAAGGTGTATTGAAGGTGTAGTGAAGATTTATTGAAGGTGAAGTGAAGATTTAGTGAAGGTGTAGTATAGGTGTAGTGAATGTGTAGGGACGATTTAGTGAAGGTGTAGTGAAGGTGTAGTATAGGTGTAGTGAAGGTGTAGTGAATGTGTAGTGAAGGTGTAGTATAGGTGTAGTGAATGTGTAGGGACGATTTAGTGATGGTGTAGTGAAGGTGTAGTATAGGTGTAGTGAAGGTGTAGTGAATGTGTAGTGAAGGTGTAGTATAGGTGTAGTGAAGGTGTAGTGAAGATTTAGTGAAGGTGTAGTGAAAATTTAGTGAAAGTTTATTGAGGGTTTAGTGAAGCTGTAGCTTCAGGGTTGGCTGACCTCTCCACACGATGTCTAGCTTTTCTGGAAAAGTCCGACTTGAAAATGTATTTGTAAGTTTGTCCAAAACCAAATCAATTTATTTTCCTCCCTAAGCATAAAAGTCTAACTCTGATGTATTAATGTGTGCAGCTACACACGTGTTTTGTCAGTCAAACTCGGCTGTAACAGTTTCCCTCTGACCAACCAATCAGAAGACGGAAAAATGCTGATGCGACTCTGGGCCAGTGAGCTGCTCTGTGAGGAGAATCTGCAATCTGATTGGTTAATGATACAGACCCGTTGCTAATATAGTCTAAGGTACATCCACCAGCAGTACTGATTCTGAAGACCCTGGGCAGATTAGATTGACATAGTGGCACATAGAGGCTGAAATCTGATTGGACAAAAAATCAGCCGAGAGAAACGTTACAAAATGAAGAGAATAAACTGTTGGGAATAAATTAATAAAATTCCGTGTAACAAACATTAGAATTTAGTTTGTAAATGTACGTCAGTGCTTCTGATAGTGTTTAGGCCTGTAGAGAAGGCTTTGCTGGCCCTGACGGACCACCACTGTTTAATGATTTGTATGTGCATTACATGGTATTTTCATAAAATGTATTGTTTATCAGGAGATTAAGTCTAGAATAATCTGGGTAAAATAGAATCAGGCCTGATACTGAGTGTGTGGAGATTTTAACTATGTGTAAATTGTTTATACCATTTCAGACATGGATGCTGATAAACAGTATGTAGTTATTTTGTTGTTGTTGTTGTTGTGGTTGTTGTTGTTGTTCGTGTGCTGAAAAAATCGACACAGATTCCAGACTGGCTGTGATTCCATTAAGCAAAATCCATTTGTTTTTGTTTCTCTGGGATTAAACTCTATAAGGGCAAATTTGTGTTTTGTCCCATAAGCAGTGTTGGAATCCTAAATCTCCTCCACTGACCACATAATTAACTCTTACATCATCCATTAGCAAGAACTGATTGGTCAGAAGGTTTTGGCTCATTGTTTCTATCAGCAGATCTGACGGATGTACAGGTTTATATCAGTGCACTCGTTCTTACAATGGATTTTACAGTCACGTGTGGATGTTGATAGGGAATGAGACGCCAGTGTCAGACAAGTTTTTAGCACAGAGATCTTGTTTTCAGTAAATGATAGATAGATAGTGAGATAGATAGATAGATAGATAGATAGATAGATAGATAGATAGATAGATAGATAGATAGATAGACAGACAGGCAGGCAGACAGACAGACAGACAGACAGACAGACAGACAGCTAGATAGACTCTAATATCTCTTTATTTACCCCCATTTTAACCCTTAAAAATATTTGTATTTACCCCATATTTACCGTAACATCTCTTTATTTACATTTATCTACATTCAGGATGCTTTCAGCACTGAACTAAATACTTGACTGTGTCCACTTCAGTCCAGGACTTATATAATCACTGTAGGTGTGAACATGTGGGACGTACTTGGGTTTGTTTCAAACTTGATGTGAGTCAGCAGCACCTGGGGCAGTTCTCTCTGTGATCATCAAGGGCACTTAACTCAACAAAGGCTATGACAGAATTACCAACCTACCAAATCTCTGTTTGCGTGTGTGTGTGTGTGTGTGTGTATATGTGTGTGTGTGTGTGTGTGTGTGTGTGTGTGTGTGTGTGTGTGTGTGAGAGAGAGAGTGTGTGAGCGAGAGAGCAAGAGAGAGAGAGAGAGAGAGAGAGAGAGAGGGAGTGTGTGTGTGTGTGTGAATGAGGGAGTGTGTTATTGTTTTTGTCCTCTACTGGGTCAGAGACACACAGACAGCTAAAAGTCCCACATCGCAGTCGCAGCAGAAGAATAGAAAAAAGGAAACCTACAGTAAAACCCAAATACAGAACTCAGGTATGATATTTTTACCCCAGTATTCCCCCCCCCCCGTTATTTACCCCGTGTTTTTCCTTAATTTATCGTTATTTCCCAACTTTATCCAAATATCTTCATGTACCATTTTTCTTACTCCAATATCTCATGGTTTGCTCCATTCTTACACTAAGAGCTCCTTATTGCTCACATCTTTACCCTCATTTCTTTTTATTTAACCATTTTGTACCCTAATATCTCATTATTTACCCCACCTTTACTCTCATATCTCTTTATTTACCCATTTTGTACCCTAATATTTCTTTATTTACCTCACCATTATATTGATATATTTTTATTTACTTATTTATACTGTAAAATGTCTTTATTTACCCCGTTCCTATTCCAATATCTAGTTATTTACCCCATGTACTATCCTAATATCTCTTTATTTACCCCACCTTTACTCCAATGTGTTTTTGTATTAACCCCATTTCTACTCTAACACAGAACGTAACAGATCATATCCTGATTGACGTGTGTTTTACGTGTTTTAACTCTCCAAGGTAACACACCACGTCTACCTTGGCCTCCATCCTCTTGGTGAAATGGTCCGTCCCTTAGCGCTCGTCTTTGCCTATGGGGCAAGTGTTCTGGTTGCGTTGGCTTGGTGCAGAGAGAGGGTGTGTCTTCAGGATGGACGTCACAAATCCATTCCCAGTCCGGAGCCCAATATTAAAGAATGTGCACTGTACATGGAGAGTGAGTCGATGCTTTTATATAGAGGAGCTCACACAGTTTGTATTGGAGCTGCTTTAAATCAAATGTTAATAAATTTAATTTTCTTAGATGCTTGTTGCTCGGAGCAGGACATTGAGGACCTTAGTGCTTCTCCTGCTGGTGTATCATGGGACAGGTGTGGGACTCTTAGTCCACAGTAAGTGTCAGAAATATCATTTGCTAAAATGATGGTCAAAATCCATTGATGGACATTGTAAGTATGGGTAATAAATGCTTTTTCTCTTTCTCTTTCTCTCTAGGTGTGAGCAGTTCTTGAAGAGAGTCATCTGTTTTTACCGCTGTTCTCCCGATGCCACATACTGGCCATACCCTCAGCATGGCTCCTCCCTCAGGGCATTGCCTCTATGCCACAGCTTCTGTAGAGACTGGTGAGACCACGCACACCTCAATCACAAAATGCACTGAAAGCTAAACTACTAACGTAACCTTCATCACTCTTTTCCATCAAATACTGAGTAGGCACCAATCAGAGGCTGCATTTTTATGATGTCATCATGTAGAACTTCATACAAAGCATTTTACAGTCTTTTAAAACTACAAAAATTCAAAACACTAAATCTGACAAATTTCTATTTTATGTATGAAATATGTATTTGAACTACATGAATCATAAACACTGCCCCACCCTCGTCCTGAGCAGTGTCTGTGCTCCTCAGGTATGAAGTTTGTAAATCAGATCTTACGTGTGCTCGAGACTGGACCAGCGACCCCACAGGACAAAACTGCACCGGCAACTGCATACCATATCACCAGGTACCAACATCAATGCTCCTGTTCACACCTGAGTCCATGATGTAGCAGGAAATTATACTGGTTTCACATGAGTAGGGATCGAGAGGGGGATGGAGGGATGGACAAAAGTAAAGAGTAAAAGGGATGATGATTGTTAGTGGTTTCACCTGTTACATTAAACTGAATGGATGGATGGATGGATGGATGGATGGATGGATGGATAAATGTATGTATGAATATGAATGGATGGATGGATGGATGGATGGATGGATGGATGGATGAATCGGTGTGTGTGTGTGTGTGTGTGTGTGTGTGTGGATGGATGGATAGATGGATGGATGGATAGATAGATGGATGGATGCATGGATGGATGTTGGGTGTTGGATGAATGTATAAATGGATGAATGCATGTTTAAATGATAAAATATTATCCTATTTTAATGTTTTAATTTTAAGCAGCAATTATTATCTCTCTCTCTCTCTCTCTCTTTCTCTCTCTCTCTCTCTCACACACACACACACACACACACACACACACACACACACACACACACACACACACACAGAGTACATTTCAGCATTTTAGTGAGCCTAAGGGTTTGATGTAAAATACAGAAATAGACAATGTGGCATGGTGACGAATGAACACTGACAACCAGACGTGTACACACAGACACTCTGCGTTCACATTACATCATCTACACACACACACACACACACACACACACACACACACACACACACACACACACACACACACACACACACAGCTCTGTCTTTGAAGTAAAAAACCTTGTCAAATCATGTCTTTCTCTCTCCAACACTACATTAAAAACCCAGAGGGAGATGATGATGATCTCAATGCATTAGTGTCCTGAAAGTGTTGCAACATAAACAGTTAGTTACTATGCGTGTGTGTGTGTGTGTGTGTGTGTGTGTGTGTGTGTGTGTGTGTGTGCTCCCTATACAGATGTACCAGCATGGCCGAGACCTCTGCGAGAGCCTCTGGGGTGACGCCTTCATGACACTGGAGGATGAAGCTGCAGTGGCCAGAGGTCACAGCTGTGGATGTCTGAACCTCACCGCCTCAGACCGTGAAGTCATAGCAGCTCTGAGAAGACAGAAAGCTAGCCCAGATGAGTTGGACACCACCAAACACCATGGAAACACCATTTGCATTCACAGTTCAGCCTCAGCACCCGAGCAGGGGCAAAAGAACCACGTCAAGTCGGTGTTCCACAAGCGCTCGGCTCCCGGCGTACACGACTCGGAGGGCAGCGGGAGCGGCTTCTAGAGAGTCCTTCATTTAAACTTTTGGAATCTTCTAAATCCTGAATCATGGCATTAATGTAGAAAGTTCTGAACCATCTAGCAGAGAGAAGCTCTACTCATGACTCATTCTAGAATAGATCTTGTAGAACGATGGCCTGTTATTTCAAATACCTGTGTTTTAGGTGACATTGTTACTTTCCTCATAAATGTTCTTACTCTCTCAAGTTTCTATAAGCGATAATTCTGTCCGATCTCAAAATCTGATTCTAAATCTATTATCAAGCGTTTGCTCATTCGTGTTATTCTTAGACATCACACTTCCTGTCCACTTCCTGTCTACTTCCCTTTTATCACTCCAAAATAAAGCGGTTAGAGCGAGAGAAAACCATTCACATACACACACCATCTACATGACCAGTGTATATCTGTGTATCCATTAGAGGAGCAAAAGTATGTGCACCTGAAATTGTTACCACGAAGTAATAAAGAAGCACACAATGGTGTCAAATTTGTTTTTTTTGGTTTTTTATGCTATAGAAGTACAATTTCCTTTCACAGGAACTCACAGAAAGTGAGATCGGTAAAGACACGGGTGATGGGAATGAAGATTGACGTGGAAGAACTTCAGAGTCCTGCACAAAGCCCTGACTTTCTAAACCCCACTAAACACCACTAGGATGGAGAAACTGGAACTGGAGGCATCATTCACATCATCACTACCTGATCTCCTTCGTGCTCTTGAAGATTAATCCTCCTGAGCCACATTCAAAAATCTAGAATAAATGAGGAAGAAACCTTGACAGAAACCAGGTTTATCCTGATCTGGGTGACACTGAATGTCCATTCATTATTGTATCATCATTGTTGAGGTTCAGCATGAAAGTCTATGAAAGTCATGCTAATTGCAAGCCATTGGAGCAGACTGTTTATGTAAACCACAGTCCAAATCCATCTTCCTGGTTCTTGAGTTTAAACCTGCATGAGAAGTTCTGATAGAAACGATGACGTCATTATCATTAGCCATCATCTCGAGTTAGTTTTTGTTATCAATAGGATTGATACCAACCACACAGGAAGTGCAGAAAGTAGACGAACATCGAGTTTGCACTGAAAGTAGAACCTTCACACGTCATGTTGTAGCATAAATGCACCATAAGGTGGCGGTGTTGGATTGTGTAAATAAACGGGCGCCCTCACACACAAACAAACACAAAATTTCACAACACAATTTAATAAAATTCCCCTTTACTGTTATTTACTCTTACTAGGCCACATGATTAACTTTTATTGTGAAACCTCCTCAAGACACTTTGATCTAAGCTAGAAGCTAATCACGAGATAAAGGAGGAACTTTCCAAAGTCAAGCATGTTTCATCAGATTAACTACACTTGATGTAGAAGATACACTTCTACAGAGCAGAACACCTCAGTTATAGCGTTTCAGGGACAATTTAAGGGCAGTTTAGCCTTTAACATCAGTGTTCCTCCATCTAATAAACGATTGTTGTGCTAGCATGTACTTTGTTGATGGTTAGCCCATATTAATGAGTTTAGGAGTAATTTTAGTAGTTTTAGGTCAGGAAGCACAGAATATTCAACATTCCCTCCAGTGTGCTTTCCAGTCCCATGTTTTGGTTTGGATTAACGAGTTTCAGCTTCAGAAATGATATAGAAATCCCTCTGTGCTAATATATACAGTATGCTAGTTAGCTAGTGTTAGTGTTTGTAGCCTAAACAACAAATTTGATAATAAATGGACAAAAGAATTGAAACACCAGACTTCTCCACCCATATGTGCGTCTTCTCCAAACCTTTATCACAAACTTGGAGGCACACAATTGTATGATGTGCAAGCTTGAACTAGCATGACAAAGCAGGCTCTAAGAAGATCTGTTTTCCATGGGTTTGAAGTGTGTGGAAGGTCTCCTGCTTATAAACCCTATTGAACACCTTTAGGATGAATGTGACTGCACCCCAGGCCTCCTCACTTTACCTACATCAGTACCTGATAGTACCTGGCTGAATGACATCTCACACACATATCCACAGAATCTAGTGGAACATCTGCCCAGAAGAGTGGACCTTGTTACAGAAAATGGGGACAATTAACATACCAGTGTTATGGTCAGGTGTCCACAAACTGTGTTAGTTGTAGCGTATAAGATCTGAGAAGTTCAGTTGTGCTGTGTTAGTAAAATGGGCTATCTTTAGGGGTGGGTTCCTGGCATGTAGTTGCATGGTATATTTCACATCTGAGGTATTAGGGGAGTTCTGCACCTTGATGTGTTCAAGATTTGACATTTTCATGGCCTTTATGTTGGTCTCCAGGGGGGTTTCCTCAGAAACCTGCTTGTGACAGATGCTTTGAAAAACGATGACCTACCACGTCTGTGCCAGTGTCTGTGGTGCATCTTCTGGTGCACGATAATACCAGCTTTCAAAGCCTATTGAAGCATGAGAAGTCCAAACGGATCTACATAGAGGCCATTAAAGTCAATAACGTGTGTGAAACACCTTCTTATCCAGCAGAAAAGAAAAGCAATGATGGTGGGATAATAATCCCTGTGCAACGTGCGAAAAGATCTCAGAGGTTGATTGTGGTTTTTATTTTATTTGTATGTGTGTGTGCTAATGTGTGCTTCAGATCTGAAGGTGGGCAGAATATTCATAAGGTTAAGAGAGAAGGTGGGATGGAAGGGCAAGGGTAGGATTTAAAGAGTGAGATGGAGGTGGGATGGAGAAAGTATGAGGTAAATGGCGACAAAACAAGTGAGAGAGAAAGAGAGAGAAAAAGAGAGAAAGAAAGAGAGAGGTGGGATGAAAGTGTTACGGAGGTGAGTGGAGAATAAAAGAGAGAGAGAGAGAGAGAGAGAGAGAGAGAGAGAGAGAGAGAGAGAGAGAGAGAGAGAGAGAGAGAGACAGAGAGAGAGAGAGGGAGAGGGAGAGAGGGAGTGAGAGAGAACCCATGTTGGTCTGAATGCGAGTGGGGAGACTGAGCCCACCATCACCTTCTGTCGTCAGCATCTGCATCATAGAAGATCCCTCGGTGTGTGTTTGTGTGTGTGTGTGTGTGTGTGTGTGTTTTTGAGTGCGTGTGGGAATGCATGTGTAGGCACGATGCTTCCAAGCCCACCTTCTGACGTCTGTCTGGTATTAAACAAATACCCTTTAGAATAAAGGAAAATGCTTTGTGATGTTAAAAACGAGGTCTGGTGTAACCCATCCAGGAAGTGGTAACTACAGCTGCTTCCTCTGCACAGGAAGTGCCTTCAGATGCACATAAACACACAGCGGTTGTAGTTTTGCTTTATTACTGTTACACTACGGCGATGCCGAATTCTGGATTCTGATTGGTCAGGAGGCGTTAATTCGCTTTCTATTACGTACATCATCGTTTCTATAGTAACAATATAGTAATATATAGTAATGCAATATCATATAATAACAACTTGTGACTTTTAGCAAATATTGTAAATCTTTTTGAACATCTTATCCCACATTTAGTCCTAATTTCTGTTATAAGAACCTGGAAGATGTTCCACTAGACTTGTAGAGATTCAGCTATTGATGTAGGTGAGATGGTGAGGAAGCCTGGGGAGCAGTCAGCGTTCCCATTCACCCCAAAGGTGTTCATTATGGTTAGAGCTCTATAGCAGGAGATCTTCCACACACTTCCAACCCATGTAAAGCAGATCTTCATGGAGCTGGGCATCATGATGCTGGAACAGGTTTGGATCTCGTAGTTTGAGCGAAGGGAAAAATTGCATGCTACAGCAGACAGACAAGAGTTTGAGGAAGAAGCACATCAGGTGTCCCAATACTTTTGAAGTCTTTCCATTACAGTGTTCCACTTGGATCCTTTTTTTGATATGCTACAGAAAAAAAAAACTCCAGTTCAAGAGGCAGTAGTGTGAAGTGCACGGGATTCACAAAAACAAGCTGAAGTGGGAGTGTGTTCATTTTTCCGAAGGAAAATAAAAAAAATACCCTTAAAGAAACATGATCATGGATGGAAACTGGAGCAGCAGTGCAAATCTGTGGCCAAGTTCATGATGTGGGTTTGATGTGGTTTTCTGTCTCAAGCAATGAAGCAGAAGTGAACTAACAAAAACAAAAAAAAATCCCTCAGCCCATCTGTTTCAGGTCAAAGGTCAGATGGACAGC
Organism: Silurus asotus; assembly: GCA_024362625.1. Lineage (NCBI taxonomy): Eukaryota > Metazoa > Chordata > Actinopteri > Siluriformes > Siluridae > Silurus > Silurus asotus. The sequence continues at coordinate 4,227,248 of MU551630.1, forward strand.
GTGTGGGCTGAAGTACAACTGAATGTGTTTGGAAATTCCCGGCTGACCTTTAGTAAAACAAACTCTGAGGGGAAAAGGAAGAACTGCTGAAACGGACTTAGATGTTGCTGTGAGATGTTCATTGTTAACCTACGCTGAATCACATTCCACCCAAACAGCGTTTACAGGCACTATGATGTTTAATCGCATCGTTTCCACGGCGACCAATGAGGTCAATTGGTTGTGTTTGTATTCCCCAATAATAGTGCCATATGTTTCTTTATGTTATCAACCAGGGAGCAAATGATATGATGTGATACGATACAATGTGATATGATGTGATACAATATGACGTGATACGATACGATATGATGTGATATGATATGATGTGATACGATACGATATGATGTGATACAATATGATGTGATACGATACGATATGATGTGATACAATATGATGTGATACGATACGATACGATATAATACAATATGATGTGATACAATATGACGTGATACGATACGATACGATACGATATGATGTGATACAATATGACGTGATACGATACGATACGATATAATACAATATAACGTGATACGATACGATACGATATGATGTGATACGATATGATGTAATACCATACGATACGATATGATGTGATACAATATGACGTGATACGATACGATATGATGTGATACAATATGACGTGATACAATAGGATACGATACGATGCGATATGATGTGATACAATATGATGTGATACGATACGATATGATGTGATACGATATGATGTAATACGATATGATACGATACGATATGATGTAATGCGATACTATATGATGTGATGTGATTCAATATGATGTGATACGATACGATATGATGTAATGCGATACTATATGATGTGATGTGATTCAATATGATGTGATACGATACGATATGTGTTATATATACGATACAATATGATACGATGTGATACAATATGACGTGATATGATACGATACAATATGTGGTATATATGATACATTATGAAAGCATGTAACAGGATACAATAGGACGCCGCTCTGAAATGTAGCCGAGCTGAAACATTTGTACAATTCCCGGTATTTATAGCTTGGAAAAAAATGTGAACAGAACTTCAGAATTAGAAAAAAAAGAAAAGAAAAAAGCCCTGTTGACCTCAGTGTGGAAAGATCTGATAATGGCTCACAGATTTACTAAGCTGTGTAACTATATACCTAATAAAAAGGAATGAAATAAAAGCCAACCTTCATCTTCCCGTAAATAAACGAGCTGCGTTTCAGAGCCGCATGTGTTTCTGCAGTTTATTTAATACACAACATTTACCTACTTGTTTCTGATGTGTTATTGTAATGAGGCCTTAAATGCTGATGGGTACAGCCTTTGTCAGACGCCTTTAGAAAACTTTTTAGGATTAGGGGCCTTGCTCAGGGGCCCACCTTCAGATCTATGCAACCACCCCCACCATTGACCAGAATTCCCTCCATAATAGTGCCATAGGTTCCTTCACGTTATCAGCCAGGGTGCAAATTATATGACACAATCCAATACGATACGTTGTGATACAAGATGACGTCATACGATATGATGCGATACAATATGTGATATACGATACATTATGACACGATGTAATATGATACAATAGGATACGATATGTGATGAGATACAATGCAATATAATATGATACGATGGGATTTGATGTGGTACAGTACGATTTTATTCAAAGCGATACAACCTGATACGATGCGATACGATACGATACGATACATTGTGAAACGATATAAAACAATAAATAAAGTTTGTTAATTTAAAAAAAAAAAGGTCCAATCATAGGTTAACATTTCCACTGAATTTGTGATGGGATTTATGATTTAGATTTTTTATGTCACAATTCGATATTTTTGACGATATGCGATATAATAGAATACAATACGAAAAGATACGATCTGAGGTAGTTAGGGGTAGTTAGTGGTAGTTAGGGGTAGTTAGGGGAATTTTACGTGGTTGTTGGAGGAGATAAAAAGGGGACACATTGGCAGCAAAAGTTGAACGCACGTGAAGGGGAAATGACGGACCGCGCAGGAATGTCCGAACCGGAGCGTGGGCGCGCGTGGGTGTACCGTGCCGGGGACGGTTAGTGTGTGTGTGTGTGTGTGTGTGTGTGTGTGTGTGTCAGACGCGTCAGCTTCCAAACACGCACCAAAAAATCCCCAGCGCGAGCATCCAAACTCCAAAGCGCACATTCCATCTAACCATGGAGGAACCACTGGCGTTCATGGACCATTAACCCCAACCTTCTCATCCTCCCTGTCTCCACGTGACCTTTCCTTTCAGGTCATACACAGGGTAGAGGTTTTTCCTGTTAGAGTGAATCCTCTAACCCTGAACTTTACCTGCTTAACCTTCACACCAGCCTTTTACGCGTAAGCACGTGAGGACATGATCTACATGATCTCTCTGTCCAAGGACGTGACTCCTCTTTTTTTTTTTTTTTTTTTTTTTTTTTTTTTTTTTTTTTACAGCTATCAGTTTAAAAATGACATTTTGAGTTCCTCTATTTTATTTTATTTTTATGCTAACGGGTCGGTGAGATAAGTCAGAGATGAAATCTGTCATACATCACAAAATGTCCAGGATTAAAGAGAAATGGATTGTGATTAGATGAAGATCATGATGCAGGACTACAGAGGGAACCCCAGCATGAATCATTCATTCTCAGGAGGACAAAAGTATAGATAGATATATTATTGTATATTGTATAGAAAATGTTTGGACCTAAACCAAACCTGTTCCAGCATGAAAACGCTTGTGTGCACAAAGTCAGCTCCATGAAGATATGCTTTACATCAATGAAATCTTACAGACATCCTCAAAACATCTAGTGGAAGATCCCCCAAGAAAAGTGGAGGTTATTATTAGAGCAAATGTGAACAAATTGTGGAATGGGATGAATTTGGGGTACATTTTGGGCCCTTTTTTGTTGTCTGTACTTCCAATGTCTTTGAGATGACATCTTCAACTAGGATTACTTCTGCTGTGTAGCTCAGTATCTCAGGCTTCAGGCTGATGCTTATGAAAAAACATGTTCAGAAGGTCGTCTACATGTAAATCAGAGCACCATTTAATGGGTGTTTATGCGACTAACATTATGGAGATATGGAAAGGTCCAGCCAAGAACCTTCTGCTGTGTGTGTGTGTGTGTGTGTGTGTGTGTGTGTGTGTGTGTGTGTGTGTGTGTGTGTGTGTGTGTGTGTGTTGTTTCATTTTTTTTCGTGTTTTTTACCTAAAAGTTTATTCCGTTCACAAGAATTTTCCCCACTGAGTACTTCTTTTATATATATACACCCCCCCCACCACCACCACCATCACTGGTGGTGGTGTTTTGATGGAAAACGCTTCATTATGCTCTGTTTTCCAGCCCCTACAGAGATCTTCATGTTCACCACCAGTGCGCTCATCGGAGAGAAATGAAACCTTAGTGGGCGTGTGGGCGGCGGATCTTCGCGCAAACACTTCCCAGTTGTGACGTAAGAAGCCCTAAAAATGCCCATATAAGGACATGCAGTTTGACGTAGATAGGAAAGACCTTAACGCCCCTCAAAAGAAACTGTGGCTCGAGTAATAAGTGTTGAGATTCAGAAACGAAAACAACACCATGTGATGGTCATGGAAAAGACTAAATAAACGTGAAAAATAGAAACATAGTGTAAACATCTGGACTGTCGGTTACATAACAACCGGAAGTGCATTTGATCTGGGTCGAAGTTCACTTAGGTTTGTAGAAGCATAGATTTGAAAAAGGACCAGCAGAAACATCAGAGATATATTTCAATATTTTTTTACTTAAATAAACAACAAATAATTAAAAAAATGACATTGTAAACATGAGACATTGTTGACATTTGTAAAGTCGGGATCAACCTGACTTACAAAAAAAAAACTAAAAACACAACAAAATAATTTACACATTTAGAAAATGACAGTATCAGATAAATGACGTCATAAGCTACTAAACGTTACAAATCTCCCTTTTATCATGAAAAAAAGATGACGTCATTGGCATGAAGTATAGGCTTTACTGGCCTGTTTCACTCGAGTCTCTTGGAACCTGCTCGACTCCAGAATATGTGTTTCGAGTGTGTGTGTGTGTGTGTGTGTGTGTGTGTGTGTGTGTGTCGCCTCTGACTTTCACTTTCACGGCGAGCTTGTAAACGGTGTCCGGCAACCGCAGACGTGGAGCTACCGTGAAGCTCAGCAGAACCTCATTCAGAACTGTCCATCGAGTGGCGTCTCAAAGTGAAGGTCCATCTTCCAGTGTTTTGAGTGTTAGTGAATATAGAGCGGTGTCTGTATGTCTTGTGTGTGCGCGCGCGCTTTTTGTTCAGAAAGCCTCCATCTTGCTGGTCAGCATGAGTTGGCAGCCGCTGCTGACGTGCCGCAGGACCTTCTGCTTGAGCTGCGCCACTTGCTCGCGCAGGAGCGAGGCGGTGGTCGACAGGCCCGCGTTGTCCGTCTTGAGCACCTTGACGCGGTCCTCGAGGCGCGCGATGCGCTCCAGCTTGCGCCGGCGGCACTTGGTTGCGGCGAGCCGGTTCCTCAGGCGCTTGCGCTCCGCCTTGATGCGCTCCTGGCTCTCCATGTCGATAGGCGAGACGGGCGGCGAGCCGTCGCTGCTGTGCATGTCGGGCACCGTCTGCGGCTCCTCCTTGAGCGCCACGAAGCGCTGTTGCGCGGGATGGACGCCACCGGACAGCGGGCTCGGGTACGCGTGCGTGGGCGCGTCAGCGTGCGCCGAGGGCAGGTAGCTGATGGTGGCAGAAGGGTAGCTCGGGGTGGCTGTAGTGGATGAGACGAGGTTTGGGCAGAACGGGTTGAGCGTGGTGTAAACCGGAGCTTCTGGCTGCAGGGCGGAGCTGAACGCGGAGGGAGCCGCCACCGAGCACGTCGTCACCCCGCCCGCGCCGATCGACACGTTGGGCGGGGGTTGGTTCATTTTGTGAAGCTCGTCGAGCGCTTTCACGAAGCCCTCCGCGAAGCCCTCCTGCTCGTCTGTGATGGAACGGTGGCCGTAGAGCTGATACTGGCCCGGCGGTGTCGGGCTGGTCAGGACTCCGGTACTGTTCTGGATGATCAGCCTCTCCAGCTCTGGAGACGCCAGCTTCAGCGAGCCGACGTCCGGCTGAGACGTGTGGAACACCGAGTCGGACTTGAGGCTGCGGTAGGGTTCGCTCAGGCTGCTCAGGCTCATGGTCTGCTGCTGCTGCTGTTGATGATGTTGCTGCTGATGCTGCTGATGCTTCTGGAGCTTGTAGTCGTGCAGCGCGGCGTCCGTGTGGCCGTAACCCAACAGAAAAGAGTCGTCATGGTAAAAAGGTGTCTCCATTTTTGTGGACATAAGACGCGTAGATTGAAGGAGGTTTTGGGTTCTTTACCTGAGTCAGTCAGGTGAGCGCTGACTGCTGGTGTCTCAAGATTAAATATATATATATAAAACACTGATATCAAAAACAATAATAAACTTCACTCCTTCTTTTCACTGTCCAGTCTGAGAGTCCAATCTGGAAGATCCCAGGATTTAAAAGTTTTCTTCAAATAATACAAAAGTCCACAATCCCGTGCAAAGATCTGTGCAAAGTCTCAAATATCAGCGCTCTTTGTTTTTCTTTCTCCTGCTGTTTCTCTCTTTCTCTCCTCTCTGGATGTATTTATTACAGCAGAACCACAGCGAATAGCTTCACCATGGACTTCACATGGATTGCTTTCTTCCCGGCCACCACATTCGCTTTTATGCTGACAAGCAAAGGAGCGCAGCTCGCTGATTGGCTGGAAAGGCTCGCTCTGACGACAGAACCCGCCCGCTCCAATGACGCGACGCGACGTCATTGCCAGGAACTGCGGTGGCTGTAAACAAGCCCCTGGGCGAAAAGGAGGCGAGGAGCAAAAGCAAAGCATAAATAATGCAAATAAGCTTATAATACCTATATAAAACCCCCGAGCCTTTATAAATCCTGCTATTTAAACCAGTCAAATTCATTATTAATCATCAGAATTAATGGATACATGGATTTACACCACCAGAACCATCAAAAGCGTAGAAAAATCTAGAAACTATTTCCAAATAATGTCTGGTTTTATTTGGTAACCTTCAGACATCATTAAACATGTTGATCTGATTAAATTAATGCATGGCAGATTTTTGATCATTTTTTTTTCTATTCCAATGTGCCAAATCAGCAATAGGGAAAGTTGGGTCAAATTGCACAATAAACTGGTTCTACCTGCGTGTGTGTGTGTGTGTGTGTGTGTGTGCGTGCGCCCTCGCGCGTGCCCGTGGCCGCTTTCGAGCCTTCCGAGTTCCTGTCGGAAGTCCAAACATCCCATATATGGTTATAATGACGCAGTAAGTTCCTGTTCGTGGGAAAAGCGGGAAGCCCAGCCCACTTCCACTTCTGAACACAGAGAGGCACTCACTGCTATTTATTCACTCAGAATAGATCAGCTTCACATTCCCTCAGCTACACCAGAGCTGGAGCTTTCACTCTCTAATTACATTTATAGGGTCTAGAAGAATGATGATGATGATGATGATGATGGTGATGATGAGAAGACTAATAAAAAGCAACAGGAATGATTACGTCCACCGTCATATAATACATTCATATATATATATATATATATATTGACATATTCTATTACTATTGATACTGTATTAATAACAATGACAACAGTATTTGTTGTTGAACATTTCTCATATTTATATGCCCTAAGTTTGTTTATGGCGGACCATAAGATCAGACCTGGGGTGCAGTCAGCGCTCACATTCGTCCCAGAGGTGTTCATTAGGGTTGGAGCTCTATAGCAGGAGATCTTCTACCATATCTAACCCATAAAGCACATCTTAATAGAGCTGGCTTTGTGTATTTTCATGCTGGAATAGGTGTGTGTGGGAAAGAAGCAGATTTGGCTGGAAAAGTCAGGTGTCCTAATAGATTTGGCCATATAGTGCGTGTCCAAATATATAAATATTTATACATAGTTTTATATATATATCTCACACACAAACAAAATATTATAAGTATAATTATTTATAAGCATTATTTTTTATATATATTTTTTTATATTATATATAATATTTGATCAAATAAGTGAACACATCACACACTAATCAACCATCAAACACTTTGCTAGTGAAACATCAAACCTCCATTAAGTATAAGCATCGGTATAAGATGTTAGAAAGATTAGTATTATTTGAAGGCAGATCGTCGTACTCTTACTGTAATAGGACAGTGATGATGTTAGAGATCAGTATAGACCTCTCAGAGTATCTCCTTTCTCTTCTAAGAGCAGAGGAACAATAGTGCAGCTCTGGAGTTTCTGCTAGTCCTCTACAGTCTCAGCACAATGTCATGTGTTTGGTTTTAAAAACAGTGCCTGACTCATCTGGCACCCGTAGCAGGGTTTTTCAGGGCTGGGATGAGGGGTGATTTATCTTTTTCGGGTCTGGACTGTCAGACAGCTGGGACATTTATTTCTTGAAGGCATTTGCAACAAAAAAGAAAGAAGAAAAAAAAAAGATGTTAAAGAAGTCCAGCAAGGCAACACACCTGGGAGGCAACGTGTGTTTACTTGCCTGCCTAGTCAGCTGTGTGTGGGTGTGGGTGTGGGTGTGGGTGGGTGTGGGTACATGTCCATGTGAACGCCTGCATGCAGCTCCCTGAAATAGGCCATGGCATTTTCTCAGCCTCACCATGTACAATGAATACAGGGATTAGTGGTGGGAGAAATTAGAGTGCGAAATTAAAACAGCGGTGTAAAAAGCAGAGTGGCCAGGAGGTTATTAGTTCAGCTCCTATTACTAAGTAAGGCCATTAGCCATTAGGCATTTACTATACTATACTATACTATACTATACTATACTATACTATACTATACTATACTATATAATACTATACTATATAATACTATACTATATAATACTATACTATACTATACTATACTATACTATACTATACTATACTATACTATACTATACTATATAATACTATACTATACTATACTATACTATATAATACTATACTATATAATACTATACTATACTATACTATACTATACTATACTATACTATACTATACTATACTATACTATACTATACTATACTATACTATACTATACTATACTATACTATACTATACTATACTATACTATACTATACTATACTATACTATACTATACTATACTATACTATACTATACTATACTATACTATACTATACTATACTATACTATACTATACTATACTATACTATACTATACTATACTATACTATACTATACTATACTATACTATACTATACTATACTATACTATACTATACTATACTATACTATACTATACTATACTATACTATACTATACTATACTATACTATACTATACTATACTATACTATACTATACTATACTATACTATACTATACTATACTATACTATACTATACTATACTATACTATACTATACTATACTATACTATACTATACTATACTATACTATACTATACTATACTATACTATACTATACTATACTATACTATACTATACTATACTATACTATACTATACTATACTATACTATCAGCTCCTATTACTAAGTAAGGCCATTAGCCATTAAGCATTTACTATACTATACTATACTATACTATACTATACTATACTATATAATACTATACTATACTATACTATACCATACTATACTGTACTGTACTGTACTCTACCATACCATACCATACCATACCATACCATACTATACTATACTATACTATACTATACCATACTATAGTATAATACCATAGTAAAATATTGTATGGTATAGTATAGTATAGTATAGTACAATACAGTAAATGATAGTATACTATGGGGTTGTAGAGTAGAGTATAATACAATTTAAGTTTTGTATAGTATAGTATAGTATAGTATAGTATAGTATAGTATAGTATAGTATAGTATAGTACAGTAATATATGGTATGGTATAGTATAGTACAGTATAGTATAGTATAGTATAGTATAGAAAAGTATAGTACAGAAAAGTATAGTATAGTATAGTATAGTATAGTGTAGTATAGTATAGTACAGAATAATATTCTATATGAAAATACTATACTATACTATACTGTACTGTGTTGTATTATACTATACATTAATATGATGTAGTATATAGCACTATACTGTGCTACACTATACTATACTGTATTGCACTATAATATACAATACTATAATATACTATACTATTCTGTTCTGTATATACTGTCTTTTCCTTCCTTCCCTCAAATACCACAGCTTCTGCTTGGATTTGATCATTCCTGGTGGACATCCTTATGGATAAGTGCACATCAACTGAAACTCAACCCCAGCAAAACTGAACTGTTGGTCATCCCAGGTGATTCATCTCTATGTCAGGATCTCAGAATAACTGTTCACAACTCTCTGCTCTCCTCTTCAGCCACCGCTTACACCCTCGGGGTAACCATGGGCAATCAACTGTCCTGTTCCTTACATGTAGCTGAAGTGTCTACATCATCAGGGTATACCCACCTTTTCCTGAAACACTTAAACCAGTTTGCTTTGTCTTAGTTAAAAAAAAAAGTACTGTACTACACTACTACACTACTACACTACTACACTACTACACTATACTCTATGACACCACACCAGCCCACAGTGTACTGTGTTGTATACATTCAAGCACACACACCATTTTAAACTGTTACCCAACACTATATAACACAATACTTTACTGTGCATTCAAACACAACATACAACATTATATTACACAATACTACACCACATTACACCACACTGTACTCATGCTATATTACTCACGACGCTACATTACATAACGCTTTAATCTATCATAATATACTGGACTGTGGTTTGTGTATATAATAATATTCTATGCTACATTATGCAATAACTGTAATGAGATTTCTGTGCACAAAAACTAGACTGCAGGATATTATGGGATGTTGCGTTATACTTGAATAAAAATGACCATATTGTATACCACTTAATATTCACTATACTCTGCTGTTTAGAGAGAGAGAGATAGATAGATAGAGAGAGAGAGAGAGAGAGAGAGAGAGGTCGAACAGAAGCCAAGGCCACTCTCGTTGCTAAACAGATCTTGGACATGAAGCTCACAGTACACAGGATTTGCTTCGGTCACTATGACTCTTGGTTTAAATTCCATCGTAGCGACGGCGACCCTCTGTATTTGTCCGATATTTATCAAAAAGTCAGGGCCATGATCAGATTTTACATTTATTCAAAGGGGAAAACTGCTTTTATATATAAGATCAGAGACTGAAGAGCAGAATTTCGCTGGCTCCAGGACAAACGCAACTGCCAAATAAATCAATACAAATACAAGAGGCTTATATAACGTATTAGAAATTCCTGTTTTTCTTCATGCTGGTCCATCTGCGCAAATAGATTTCAACATAAGAGTGCACAATACAGGCAATTCGAGGCATTTCCCTTCCACACACACACACACACACACACACACACACACACACACACACACACACACACACACACACCATAAAAACACATTCTAAAAGCAATGTTGTTTTTATGTACACCTTGAATGCTTCTATTGTTTTACACAGATGGCTGACTATATGACTAAACACCACAAAAGGAAATCGTTTTTACGGTTAATTGATCTGTAGAATTATGTGTGTGTGTGTGTGTGTGTGTGTGTGTGTGTGTGTGTGTGTGTGTGTGTGTGTGTGTATGTGTGTGTGGTAATCTTGGCACACAGCATTTTTTTTTGTGAAATCCAGTGAGAACACTGTGTTACCTGCATGGGGTTGTGAGATATACATGCCTCCAGGTGAGGACGCTTACCGTAAATGTGTGTGTGTGTGTGTGTGTGTGTGTGTGTGTGTGTGTGTGTGTGTGTGTGTGTGTGTTTATGTGCACATGCACGTACACACACTGTATGTGTTGAAGGCCATTGAAGAGCAGACTATGTGGGTGTTCATCACCGTTGCAACAGAAGACTAAAAGGATCAAAGTGTTAAACCAGTGTGAAATCTGATGTGGGTTTTTTTTTCACTGAAGCAGTGTGAAGCGGCGTGACAGTGAGATCAGTAACACACACACCGATGCAGTGAGGTTTATGATAACGTTTTCTTCTCATGCGAATCCTAAACATTTATTTTCATCGCTCGTTTGTCTTTTCACAGTGTTTAGAAGTATAAATTCATATCAATTTGTGTACATTCATGTATAAAATGATCGAATTGAATATGATTGGATTGAATTGAATATGAATGATATATATGACATATAATTGAGAGCTCGAATGCACTTGTGCTGAGGGGTTTGCAAGATCATGGTTGAGTAAATGCAAAAATAAATACACTACATGCAATGCCGAGGCACAGCAGCATTAACCAATCGTGAGCTCATGTGCTCGTGTATGCTGAAGAGGGCAGATAGCGCTTCCTTTAGAGTGTGTTACACTGCGCTAGGATTCAGCATGAGCACGAGTTCATGAATTTCAATTGGATTTATTGAAACTGGTCGTCACCCTGCTGTTCTTCCTTCCCCTGAAACATTAGAATAAATCGAATTAATGCGATAAATATTTTATTAGATTAATTACATTTGATGAATTGGTTAAATTAGCACAAATGAAATTGATTAAATAAAATGATATAAATGCAAAAATGAAATTAAATAGTTTACATTTGTTAGATCCCATTTGTAATGCAGATGTTTGTGTGTGTGTGTGTGTGTGTGTGTGTGTGTGTGTGTGTTTTACATTTAATATTTAACATTCTAAAGGTATGATGTACTTAAATGTGCTACTTATTTCCTTCATTCATTCACTACCTCAATATGCATAATTGTCAGGAAGTTCTCATTTTAAGAGAAATACTTGAAGCTGTATATAAAACGCTAAAGAATCCGTAGCGCTAGCATTAGCCGCTAGCCACTTCCTGGTTAGCCTCTAACGCTAGCGATATGGATCGTTGAGCTTTTTCATACATGTGCGAACCAAATCCTTTTTCCGGTAGGGAGTGAGTATTTGCCCAATACCGAAAACCCTGAACCAAAAAATGGCGGTGCGAATACGTGTACCGCTACACCCCCAATACACATATATTTATATATACAGTATGCGCCAAAATATACAGTACAGAAATGAAAAGACCTTGTTGTCATCAGTGAGTTTATTTCTCCTGAAAGAAATAAACACACACTGTTAGCGTGTTGATTTAGCGCACCGTTTTGCTGTTCATATCGTTCACGCAGATTCTCCAACATATCCTGGAACAAGGTTGCTGCAGATTCCTGCAAAGGGAGACGATTGGCTCGAATAATGCCGGCACAGTTCTCGGCGGATCGTCACAATTGAACACACTCTACTTTAACATTCCCCACAAGTAGGCATCAGGTGGTGTACGTTTAGGGAATGGGACGGGTATAGGAAGTCAGTACCACTTGGAATGATTCGTCCTGGGAAAGTTTTCCTGCAGCATGGCCACGATGCCACGGTCTATTCATGTGGAGGAACGATCACGACCAGTTCCATATGAGTGGAAATAATACTTTACCATGAATACATTTTCCTCTGTCGACACCCATTTCCACAACTTCCTGTTCACTACAAGTGCAGCTTGGGCTCTGCCTCACCAACAAACACACGTATAAATATACCAAATAGTATATATTTATTTCTGTCTGATTTTCCATAGTTTAACCGATTTAGTTTTATTTGCCGTCATGAAATGTAAATCCTGTCTGCAGTTATTTATTTATTTTTTTAGGTTGATTGTTCCGAAATTTTATACATTTAATACATTTTCTTCGATATCTTTGTTCTGCACATCGTGGCTTTAAAATATGGAATGGTTTTACGACTTCCTGGTGTCAGAAACATAAGCACACAGTTATCAGTCGACTACAGGCAAGACTCTCCAGCTCTGATTCGTCCATGTAAATCCTTAGTCGAAGACACGCCCTAAAATACACATTGACACACATATCATTTGGAAAGAAAAAGGAATTGCTGAATCGGAATTTTGTATATAAAATCTGGCACAGACGTCTATGTTGCTTTAAAAACAGCCCTTCCCAGCAATTCCTGTCTGTTCACAGAGAGTGTGAATCTTCCATCCTGCTCTCAGACAGGTCCTAACAGCACTGCCGCCACCACTCCACATGCTGCGTAGCGCCCTCATACAGACCGCCTATTGTATACACACACACACACATATATACACACACAACCGTGCTATTGTGTACCCATGTCAGGACGATGGGCCCCCCCTGGCCGCATGCTCCGTGACTCACACTTGACTTCAGTGTCAGGGATCTTCTGGATGACCCTCGCTGTCTTCCAGACGTTTTCCCGCAGTCAGCAGGAATGAAAAGTGTAGCGATAGAGAAGGGGGTGAATGTGGGATTGTCAACACTTTTTTTTTTCCCGCCTGTCAGCAAAAAAGACACAAAGAGCCAGAGGCCGGGAAAACGAGCCACAGACAAACAGACAGGAGGCCGAGACAGAGACAGGATTATCTCTGATCGTATTAGGGATTATTTTATTTTTGCTTGGCTCGGGTTCCTATCGTAAAAAATATAGAGAATCTTTTCAAAGAGCAGAGACGACATGCAGCTCATTTTTTGACACTGAGAACAAAGAAATCGTTTTCAATAAGCAATAAGACGAGGTCACGTTAATCACGTCCCATTTCGTGCAGTACGTCTCAAATTTCACACACAAAACTGTCTAGACTTGACATCACCTGGATATGATCCGAATCAAGTGTTATGAATCAATCTTAAACTGATTCCAGGAGCTGCAGATTTCTGTTCTTGGCAAACAGGAATGGCATCGGATTCCCGTTTTCCCATTCCAAAGATTCATGTACTGGGTGTAGATGGATTTCCGCTGCTATTTTTAACTCAAAAAAGGTGGTTCCACCCTCATAACTGCCACTCATTGATGTTTTCTGTTTTCTGCACCATTCTGGATACGAGGTACCAAAAGGTTTGGGGACGAGCTCTGTTTACAAGAAAGTACTTCAATTATCTACATTTACACACATTTATCTTTAAAATAGTCTCCTTGCCCAGCAACACAGCACTCCCAGCATTCCTGCCACTTCTACCTGTCCTGGAAGTCATATTTTTTCGTGTCAAGCACCTTCTGAGATTTGTGCTGGATGTCCGCAACGGACCAAAACAGCGACCTTTGAGCCAGATCTTCATCTACAACAGGAGGGTAGGTGTGGAAATGAGATGGTGCCGTTTCCGGTGAAAAACTATCACGTGGTCAGTATAGCAACAGTTGCCCACTAATTCAGGAAGGTCAGTGCTCCCTGTGACTGTGCGTGCAGCCTTGTGCTGCCATCTGCAGGCATGTAACAGAACTAGTCTTAAAACTTTTCGATACCACACATTTACTTTATTCTGATGATTGATTGGAGGGTTAATCGAAGACCGTGAAGTGTATTGTGATGATTCTACACACTGCACTGATATCTGGCTGATTGGTTGTATAACTGATCTAATAAAGTAAATCATGGAATGGAATATAACAATGGGAATAATAAGCCATCAAACTAAAGCTTCACGAGACGACTAAAAACACACTAGAGCATAAACGCTGCTGGTGATTGGATCAAACTTAAAACAGGTGCATGTGATTGGTGACATGTGACTTGCTAGGTCTGAAAGGTAATGTGCTGATTTGGCAATAACCATAATATCAATTCATTATACAGCTACAGAAAATTTATAAAAATTAGTATTAATATTAGTATTAGTATTGGGACTCTGGACTTTTCCATTCATATGTGGTTCCTCCCCAAACTGTTCCCAGAAATTTGGAAACACACATTCGCACTTGAAAGTCTTTGGATGCGCTAACAACGTTTTTAGCTCGGAGGACCAAACCTGTTTCAGCATGACATAAGCCAGCTCAATGAAGATCTGCTTTACATGGGATGGAAGTGTGTGGAAGATCTCCTGCTATAGAGCTCCTGAACCCCTTTAGACTGAATGTTTCATGCTGCCTGCACCAAAGACCTCCTCACCTCACCTACATGAGCACCTGACTTGACTAACACCATTGTGGCTGAACGAAATCTCCACAAATCTAAATGTGAAATGGGAGGCGAATCCACCAACTTGTATGAAGTGAAAAACACATCTTTTAAACTTGAATTTGATGTGATAAACGGGTGAAGTTTCTTTGTTTAAAAATACAGAGCTTCCTTTAATACAGAGCAGCAGCATCACTTGATGTTTTTTTTCAATTTCTGTACGGCTTAAATAGAGAAAGAGAAAGAGAGAGAGAGAGATGACCCGGGTCAGCCGGGTCGGTTGTTCAGATTGTTCGGTTGTTGTGCACGAGGTTCAGACGAAAACACACAAACAGGCCGTCAGACTGAGAAAGCGATGTGAAGAGGAATCTGTTGAAGGTCACTGCACTGCCCCCTGAGTCACTCCTGCTCTGCGCTGGTCCACTTTGTCTGACACAAGGACAGCACTCATGTCTCCGGAGCTGCTGTTGATGCGTGCGGTCAGCGGCAGGACAGAAATAAACCCGTCTATCGTCAGCTCAAGGCCTTAACGTCGCTGACATGTTGACCACGAAACCACAAACAGGCCGATAAGCATCGCGATAACACGCGCTGATTGGCACGACACTAACGGCTCAGTCGCTGATGAAGCAGAAAGACAGTCACTTGCAGTTCGGCTCTTCATTTCACCTCCTGTCACTGCTGCGAGTGCCAGTAGAGGGTGAAAAGATACGATGGAGAGACGGAGTGATCGCTGTGTTCCTGCGATTTGTAGGTGTGCTACATTCTAAACTGCTGTTATACAAAATTTGTCGTTTTTTTGACTAACCAGAATTCACGCCAGCTTCCAGAGAACTTTAGCAATTCAGTGCTTTGTATTTTCCAAATAACATAATCATCACATGTTTGATTATCAACCGTTCCATTGTTATTGTCGCTACGAAACACTGAGCCGATTTATCAAACACTCCTTGAGTCTGATCAAAGGTCACTGTAGAGTCGTAAAACAATCGCTCGCCGTTATCTCCCACGTTTCACTCGAAGAGGTCTTTGAGAAGTGAAGAACTTTGTCCCCAAAATATCACAAACTCAAGTACACACTGTGGCTGATTGTGAGTATGGACGGAAATAAAACAGGAGTGTATTTTATTGTACACTGATCAGGCATAACATTATAACTGGTGAAGTGAAGAACACTGATTATCTTCATCATGGCACCTGTTAGTGGGTGGATTTATTTATTAGGCAGTAAATGAAGGTCAAAGTTGATGTGAGAAGCAGGAAAAATGGGCCAAAGGATT
Organism: Silurus asotus; assembly: GCA_024362625.1. Lineage (NCBI taxonomy): Eukaryota > Metazoa > Chordata > Actinopteri > Siluriformes > Siluridae > Silurus > Silurus asotus. The sequence goes on from MU551630.1 coordinate 4,243,635, forward strand.
TGAGTGATGTCTAGACGACTGGGTCTGAGCATCTCCAAAACTGCAGCTCTTGTGGAAGGTTCCTTTTCTGCAGTGGTCCAAATCTATCAAGAGTGCTCCAAGGAAGGAACAGTGATGAACCGGTGACAGGGTCACAGCAGCACTGTTGTAGGTTTCTACTCTCTCAGCAGCTTCACAAAGATCTTGGAGAAGTTCCCATATTCAACATTTTTCCTTCTTTTTCCAGCCTCATTTTCCATTACGAAATTCAATTCAATCCAAGTTTATTCTAGGGTTCTAGGGACATTGTCTCTCTGTCCCAGTCTGGGCCCTGGACAACTGTGGTGTGAGGAAGAAACCTTGAGAGGAACCAGACTCAAAGAGAAACCCATCTTCATTTAGGTGACACCATAAATAAAAAAACACAGTCCAAACTAATTGATGGCAATACACAATAATGAACACTGCAGAACATGGACACATGCGAACCAGTTCGAGTGAAAAGAAAATCTCATGATACTGCATTCATGAGACCTCGTTTCCAATTGTCTGTCTCCAATTTTGTGGTAAACGTTTGGAGAAGAACCACGTATGCGTGTGAAGATCCGGGTTGCGAATACTTTCGGAGATATAATGAATAACTTGAGGTTTGAATTTACTTGGAGAAAAAGTTGATATTTAGTTGATATTTTGATGATATTTGTTTGGTGACTCGCATGCAGCGAATGTGTGAACATTCTTTAACTTCTGATGTTTATGTCTCGTTGTGTTCACCAAAATCCATCTGTCTCCGTCTGCCGTTTGAAGTTAAATAGAAACCAGGTACCTAAAAAGTCCCGTTCGAACTTTCCCTGACCATGTTGTGTGTGTGTGTGTGTATGTATGCGAAGCTCCTGGCTTCCTTCCTGTCTTCAGATTCCAGTGCGTGTATGTGTTTGTCTTTGTGTCCCAAACAGCAACACGGCCAAGCTTTGATTAAGGGGAAATGAAAGTATGGTGCTGACTGTTGCTGTGACGAGGGTATGGAGTTTATAAAGATAAAGGTAAAACTTTATGATAATATAAATCAAGACGATGCTGAGTAATTTCCCTCTGTAACCAATCTGCTGATCTCAGTCGTTTCAGACGGGCTCGGGTCTGAGAGAAGTCTGGCATTAATATCGCCGGTGTAAATCATCATCTCGGGACTTGTGTTTGTAATTAAAAGCTGGAGTGAAACGTTTCTCGATCTACCCTGTGCCTTTCACAGCGCTGTGGCCTGCACGCATCCGCGTCCTGTAGTGTTTTTCCCCAATTCATATCAGCATTATTTAGTAAGTGAAAGTGAGGCTGGAGGAAGGAAGTGACGTTAAACGTGGGAATTTCTCCAGGAATACGCTCCGTGTGAAGCTGCCGAAAGAGAAGAAATCTACATAAACATCTGCTGGAACGGTGCAGAAAATGTAGAAGAATTTCAACCCTTTTGAACATCCTTTGGGATGAATGTTTCACGCTGGTTCACCACTGTTCCTTCCTTGAGGAACGTTTGATAGATACTGACCACTGAAGACCAGGAACATCCCACAAGAGCTGCAGTTTTGGAGATGCTCAGACCCAGTCGTCTAGACGTCACTCAAATCCTTACTCTCGCCCATTTTTCCTGCTTCTCACATCAAATTGGGGATCAAAATGTTCACTTGTCCAATAAATAAATCCACACACTACCAGGAGCCCTGATGAAGAGATGATCAGTGTTCTTCACTTCACCTGTCAGAATGTTAGAATATCATAATGTTATTTCTGATCAGTGTAAATCCTTCACTGACGTCATTATTTTGTTTGCCGGAAAGCTCTAACTGACTGCTCGAATCACTACACCCATAAAGATC
>MU551630.1:4247981-4249362 GCA_024362625.1 Silurus asotus
GAAAAACAGACTGGTAGATTAACATACAAACTGTAACAGACAGACAGACAGACAGACAGACAGACAGACAGAGACAAACTGTGAGATTAAGACAGACAGACAAAAAGAGAAATAACTAATAAATAAAGACAGACAGACACACAGACAGACAGACAAACAGACAGACATACAGACAGATAGATAAACAGACAGACAGACAGACAGACAGACAGACAGACAGACAGAGAGATAGAAGGATAAAAAGACAGAGAGTAAGAGAGAACGAGGGAGACAGATAGAGAGACGAGTAGGAATAGTGAGACATGTTCAGACTTTCCCTGCAGTGAAGTTAAAGTGAACATCAGCGCCACCGCCTCTGCCTACAGCAACACACGTCTGCAGAGCTGTCAGCTTTCACACACACACACACACACACAAACACACACACACACACACACACACAAACGGCCCGGAGGCGGCTTCGCTTTATTTCTCTGCATAAACCGAGCCATTGCTCTTTTTCTCTCTGCATCACAACTTTAGAAACACAAACAAGACTCTCGGTAACCATGACGATTCTGTCTGTCCTCCGTCTCGTTCATGTTCCTCCTCTTCTAGTCCAGGATGCATGATAGGAAGGGTCAGGGTTTATCACACCCTCCAGCTTTTCATAGTGCACTTTGGGATTTGAGACGTGGCCCATGTACCCAGGCTAATTACTGTATATACACACACACACACACACACACACACACACACACACACACACACACACACACACACACACTTCTCCAGGCTAATCTTACAGCTCAGGGTGTTAAACACACTGGGTAAGTGCGTTTTTAAACACATCTCACCACAGCACATGCTGTTAGCGTGTTGGACTGCAGTCTGTAAACAAATGACTCAGTTATATTTCTCCTTTGCTTTTTTTAACAAATCACTCACGCGGAAACGACTAATTACACGTGTTAAAAGATCTAAAAGACACACAACACGGCCAGAAGTTTGTGGACACTTGTGGGTTTTTAAACATTCCCTTCCATATTTAGTCCCTGTTTACTCGCATATTAACATCCACTCTTCTGGGAAACTGTTCCAGTAGATGTTGTGTGGGATTTTATTCAGTTATAAAGGTGTTACTAAAGTCAGGTTCTGATGCAGGTGAGATGAGGAGGCCTGGGGTGCAGTCAGCATTAAACATTCATCGTGAAGGTGTTGAGAGGGTTTATAAAAGGAGATCTTTCATACACTTCCAAACCACGGAAAGCAGATCTTCATGGAGCCGGCTTTGTGTACAGAGGGAATCGTCATGCAGGAACTGGTTTGGGTTTTGTAGTTCAAGTTAAGGAAAAATTACATGATACCACATCTCTCTCTCTCTCTCTCTCTGTCTCTCTCT
>MU551630.1:4249378-4256878 GCA_024362625.1 Silurus asotus
TCTCTCTCTCTCTCTCTCTCTCTCTCTCTCTCTCTCTCTCTCTCTCTCTCTCTCTGTCTCTCTCTCTCTCTCTATCTCTCTCTCTCTCTCTCTCTCTATCTGTGTCGCGGTGTCCCTTTATATCTCTCTCTTTCTCTGTGTCTGTGTGTCTCTCTGTGTGTCTCTGTCTTTCTCTCTCTCTCTCTCTCTCTCTCTCTCTCACTTTGTCTCTCTCTGTGTCTCTTTCTGCGTTTCTCTTTCTGTCTCTCTCTCTCTCTCTCTCTCTCTCTCTCTCATGTCGCTCTTTGTGTGCCTCTCTTTGTGTTTCTCTGTCTCTTTCTGTGTGTCTCTCTGTGTCTCTCTGTGTCTTTCTCTGTGTCTCTCTATGTGTCTGTCTCTCTCTCTATGTGTCTGTCTCTCTGTGTGTCTCTCTCTATGTGTTTGTCTCTCTGTGTCTCTCTCTGTGTCTCTCTGTGTCTGTCTCTCTGTCTCTCTCTCTGTGTCTCTCTATGTGTCTGTCTCTCTGTGTCTCTCTCTGTGTTTCTCTGTCTCAGTGTCTCTGACTGTCTCTTACTCTTAATGTGTCTCTCTTTCTGCTTTTGTGAGTGTGTTTGTGTTTGTGTGTGTGTGTGTGTGTGTGTGTGTGTGTGTGTGAGTGTGTGTGTGTGTGTGTGTGTGTGTGTGTGTATAAAGTAACCCAGAAAACAAGAGAGAGTGTGTGTGTGTGTGTGTGTGAGTGTGTGTGTGTGTGAGTGTGTGTGTGTGTGTGCTCTTATATTACATTATAAAGTAACCCAGAAAACAAGAGAGACTTTTATATTCTATAAATTCCAGAGACCTAAACTACAGCCTGTGGGCAAAAGTTGGCCCGTGGTGACCTTTAATTTGGTCTCGCAAAAACTCAAAAAAGAGAAAGAAAATGCTATTGTAAAAAATAAGGACCATCATTAGAGTTCAGTGAGTAGCTGCATTCAGCAGATTAATTGGATTATTTCTCATGGTACTAGTGGTTTCACTGAACTGCATTATTTAAACTAAAACTGCATTAAATAATCAGATTACAGTCCTGATATCATTTTTTTCTTGATTTGTAAACATTATGTTGATGAAAATGAGAGTTTTGATTGCAGCATTCATTTATTAAATATTGATTTCTTAGAATGCAACATTAATTTTCAGGCCCTCGATCACGTTTTCTCCAAAAATACAATCCCAGAAAAATTTGAGACACTGTGTAAAATGCAAATAAAAACCGAATGCACTGATTTGCAAATCTCATAAACACATAATTTATTCAGAAAACATATGCATTCATATAAGGGCGAAGCTTCACCAATCTGTGAAAGACTGTGTCTTTGTGCAACAATTTCAGAATAATTTCAACAGAACAATTTCTCAACATAAAATTGCAAAACAGTTGAATATCTCATGATTTACAGCACATTATATCATCAACAGTTTAGAGAATCTGGAGAAATCTCTGAGCACATGGGGCAGGGACGAAAACTCGATATTGGACCGCTGTGATCTCCGGTTTAAATGCAAAGAAGGCATGCATGAACATGATCCAGATTTTCATTATTTTTTGGGAAACTGTGGACAGCATATCCTCCAGACTAAAGAGGACAGGGACCATCTGGATTGGTTTAGTTCAAAAAGACGCATCTCGAATGGAAACCCTGTTGTTTGAACTGTTTCCGGGTTATTTTTTGTTTCATTGGACAAACAAAATCACCTTCATATTAACATATAAAGCCTAGTTGTGTTGTATCTAAAGAGCATGATAGCAGTGCTGCAGTGATGAGGCAGGGGGAAGAATTGGATCCAAGAGATGGCTGATGGAAATTATTAAAGCGTACACCGATGTGGTATAACGACTCGAGGGAAATTTTTTCAATGAGCTCAAACCGACTGACGTTTCGGGGCCGAGACAGAACGAGCAAGAATACAGTAGGAGCAGAAAGAACACAGCCGTTAGCAGTAGTAACAGTCAGTTGGTGCTGAGGAACATCCTGTTTTTCTACCATCGCCTTTTTGTTCCAAAAGAACGTTATCACTGCGTATGTTTCTCTGTTTGTGTTAAATGTGATGGGTATCAGGAACTGGGCTTCAGTCTGAGATCGACTGTTGTACAGCACACATGCCTAGAAACACCCAAACTTCTCTATGGAGATGCATCTCACACACACACACACACACACACACACACACACACACACACACACAGACACACACACTGTCTCTTTCATCCTCTTTCTCTCGAATTCTCAGCCACAACACACACACTTGTGGTTTAAGCTGGATGTCGGCGCTTGCTGCAGAGTCGGCTGCTTCGTCACCGCAACAGAAACTCGAAAAAAAAAAAACTCACTCACACGTCTGCTCATAGAAACAACAAAATAAATCAACATTTAGACGTGTGTGTTTTGTCACAGCCGATTCCTGACTATAAAATGGGTTTGTGTTTCTTTCTTTCTCTGGGAAGATCTTCTGTTCGTTTCTGAAGAGATTTGTGGAGATTCATTTAGACACAAAGGTGTTAGTAAAGTCAGGTATTGATGTAGGTGAGGTGAGGAGGCTGGAAGATATGTCCTGGAGACACATTGAGATCTTGATGGACTAGAGATCTGTCTGGGTCGTTTATACCGTAGAAGAAGGCTTCATCTATCACCAGTATCAATTTCACCATGTGATTTGTGTGAAACATAAACCCATATATAAAGCGTATACAGAAGGTTATTGGCATTTGGTTATTGGTTATTTGTTGAGACTTGACACATAACACAATGGGGTCCCCACTTTATGGGGTCTCCACACTATGGGGCCTCCATACTTTGGGACCTCCACAAAATGGGATCTCCACATTATGGGCCTCCACACTTTGGGACGTGATCTCTACATTATGAGCCTCCACATTATGAGTCCTCCACATTAAAATGCTTCCACAATATGGGGCCTTTACACTTTAGGATCTACACACTATGGACCCTCCACACTATGGGGCCTTCACATTATGGGGCCTTCACACTATGGGTCCTCAACATTAAGGGGCCTTCACACTGTGGGACCTCCACATTAAAGGGCTACCACACTATGGTGCCTCCACATTATGTGGCCTCCACACTAGTGGGTGAGGCCTCCACATTATGGGGCCACCACACTATGGGGCCTTTACATTATGGAGCCTCCGCACTATGGGACATCCAAATTATGGGGCCTCCACACTATAGGGTCGAGGTGATGCCGTAGTAACCTGGTGAAATAGGACCCACAACATATTATGGAATCCATATGTGCTCTGCAATTCACACCAGTCTGCCCACTAAAGGCTTCTGCCCATACTGGGGGCAAATCGGTTTATATATATGTATATATATATATATTAGTGTGGATATTGGCATCTTTATCTTATTTTCATGGAGCTTCTACATAGGTATTTGTGTGTGCAGGTTTACTTTAAACACTTCAAAATCCGTTCTCTTTAAACATATAATACAGCAAACCCTATTTTCCCTCCTCTTTCTCCACTTCCCTCTCTCCATCCCTCCCTGACTCTCTGGAGAAACTGAAAGTCCTCTCTGATGTTCTTTCCACCTCGCTAACGCTGACTGAAGTCACGCCAAATGTTCAGCAGCTCAAGCGAGGAGCGAGAACAGAAATAGTCGATCGATGTGTGCCAAAAAGTCACCACACACACACACACACACACACACACACACACACACACACACACACACACACACACACACACACATAACAGGCAAGCAGGTGAGCATGAATTTGATCCCGCATGCCTCTATATTTCACACACACACACACACACACACACACACACACACACACACACACACACACACACACACACAGGTAAACGTGAATATCCTTCAATAGCTGCATGATGTTAATCCCAGATGTTAATTCCAGACTATAATCACAAACCCGAGGTACACCATTATATAAGTCGTGTTTGGATGCTGGAAAATGAAATTTACCCTTCACTTGAATTAGGAGACCCAAACCCATTCCAGCATCATGATACCCCTGTGCAGAAAGCCAGCTCCATGAAGATCTGCTTGGAAGTGTGTAGAAGATCTTCTACTGCAGAGCTTCAACTCTTTGGAATGAAATGGAACTCCAGGCTTCCTCACAGCTTACCTACATCAATACCTGATTTTGCTAACACTCTTATGACTGAATGTAGCACATAATCTTCACAAAATCTAGTGGAACATCTTCCAAGAAGAGTGGAGATTATTATAACAGCAAATGAAGGCTCAATGTGGAATGGTGGAATGGGATGTTCAGAAGGCACGTGTCCACCACTTTTATCTGTTTATGGTATTTATCAGTTTCAGAGTGAATTACGATTACAACTGAGCAGTTGAGGGTTAAGGAACTTTGATTGAGGGTCCAGAAGTGGCAGCTTGATTTGATGAACTCAAGACCTTCTGGTTCAAACTCCGAACTGCTAAGCAGCTACTTCCCTATTTATATTGTGTATTTTTATAGTCACCTTAATCTGTTATTTCACAACGTTTTCATTAATCAAAACGGGTTTAAATGTGACTCAAACATTATATAGACACTTCCTACACACAGTCTGCTCTCCAAGGGTCTGGTGTAGAAAGTAGAACCTCCAAAATGTTCCTCCACAAGGACAAAGAAGAGGTTTTACGGGTTCTTCACTCGTTACGCATCATCGAGATTTCCGCTTTCGAGACATGTAAACGAGAAATATTTTAAATACGTACTTATTACATTAAACCAGTTTGAGCACACACACACACACACACACACACACACACACATCCACACACATCCACACACACACACACGCACACACACACACACACTGAAAACACGTTTCCACTGAACAGGCATTTCACATTCGTTGGAGAGGTATCTCTTCTATCTGATGTATTGTTTTAAGAAACTCGCAGAATGTTCCAGCTGAAGTTTTGACACTGGAGACTCCTTACATCTCGTTACGCATCATCGAGATTTCCGCTTTCGAGACATTAAGATCGCGTCGATGTGAACGAGAAATATTTCAAATACGTACTTATTACATTAAACCAGTTTGAACACACACACACACACACACACACACACACACACTGAAAACACGTTTCCACTGAACAGGCATTTCACATTCGTTGGAGAGGTATCTCTTCTATCTGATGTATTGTTTTAAGAAACTCGCAGAATGTTCCAGCTGAAGTTTTGACACTGGAGACTCCTTACATTCTCCTTACAAAAATCACCTTACAGTCAACATCACATTCATTTTCTGTTCATTACAGCGTCCGCCGTACGAGTCCCTGCCGTCAACGTGTTGCCATAGCAACGCTAACGTGAGCAATGTGAACCTGAGCTACACTCAATCTTCTGACCTTCTGACCAATCAGAATCCAGAAAACATCGCTGTGCTGAAGAACAATATTTTGGTTCACGTCTTTATCCAGTATGTCTGTACCTTCAGTACAGATTTGTGTGTGTGTGTGTGTGTGTGTGTGTGTGTGTGTGTGTGTGTGTGTGTGTGTGTGTGTGTGTGTGTGTTTTCAGCACTGAGTAATCTGAAAAGCGGCCAGTCATCTGTGTCGTCTCGTAAGTTCACTCCCTAACATGTGTTGTGCGACGCAGTGAAGGTGTGACTGCAGAAGAGAAAGTCGGAGAGACAGAAGGTAAAGAACAAAGCGACGCTCAGACAAACGGACCTCCTCCACCCAAAACCTCAGCACTCAGGAGACACGAGTTCTGCTCATCAGCTAATGTCTCACCCACCCACACACACACACACACAAACACACACACACACACACACGCACACACATACACACACACACACACCCTCTCACACACCCTTCATATATCCTGTCTTTTCATTTTCTGTCCTATTCCTTACCTTAGTCCTGTACTGTTCCACCCTTTTCTTACCTTTTTTTGTTCCTTTCCTGTGCTTTCCTTTTTTCTTTTTTCTCCTTTCTCATTTCTTCTTTCCTGTCTTTTTGTTTGTCCTTTCCCCAATCCTGTCCTCTTTCTAAAATCCCCTGTATTATTTCTCCTGTCCTTTTCATTTGTCCTGTCTATTTTCTTTCTTTTCTCTTACCTGTCCTTTCCTTTCCTTTCCTTTCCTTTCCTTTCCTTTCCTTTTCTCTCTCTCTCTCTCTCTCTCTCTCTCTCTCTCTCTCTCCTCTCTCTCTCCTCTCTCTCTCCCTGCACTTTGGAACAGATCATCCGTTCTTCCACACCACATCACAAAAAGCTGCTTTAATAGACCTTAACAAGCACCTGCTCTCTAATCGCTTGTTCCTGCTCCGAGGTCTTCGTCCTGTAATCCTGAACTCTGCGTGTTTACGGTTTCACTCCTGCATCTGTTCATCACGTGAGATCACTGGAGCACAACTCTGCTTTTATTGAGTACCGTTACTCTGCAGGAACCCTGTGGAGAGCCAAAAGTCCCGAAGCATGAGTGTGTGTGTTTGTGTGTGTGTGTGTGTGTGTGTGTGTGTGTGTGTGTGTGTGTTTGGTTCGTTTTGCACAGGTGCAAGGTAAAGCAGGACCTACACGTCCCACACGTCCTACACGTCCCACATGTCCTACACGTCTCACCGTATCTCATTGAATCGATCGAATATTGCTAGAAATATTAACCAGTGTGTTTCTGCATCATTCCCGCTGTGTCTCACTTCCTGTAACACGCCACTTCAGGCAGGATGTTTGAGGTCGGACCGACGTGAGAGCGGCTCCCACGTCTCATCTCTCCCCAGAAGATGTTAGTAGGTAATGTTTGTAGATCTTCATTTTTTTCCTTTTCTTTTTTAACGAAGATGAAAGGGGGTGTGACTAATTTATCCGCTTGACTTTTGACATCACTCTCTTTGATGTCTTGCTGGACGTCCAGGAACGAGGACACATGCTACAGGAGGTGTGACGTGCGATGTGAGGAAAGAGCGTCAACACAGAGAAAATCTTCAAAGCCGATACACTGCCAGCCAGTTTCATTATTAAGTTCTGCTTTGATGATCCTCGGAAGTTGTGTGTAGATGCTTTTAAGCAGCACCTAGAGTTTCCTTGTGAAGCTCTTGACCTTCTCAAACATAATCTCATAAACAATTCACACAAAAAAAAAACAGGAAACGGTCTGATATTTTGATCTTGTATTTACTTGGCATCTGATAGTCACTACTGGGAAGAAGACAATGGATCCTGGAGACACACTGTGATCTGATCACTCAAAACATATGATGGACCAGAGATGGTCTTTAGTGATGGTCTTCCTACATCTCATGTCCTGTTCATTTTTATCTGGATCTTTCCATCTTTCTAAGTGGACACCTGACCCTTCTTGAACATCCTATTCCCACATTTAGGCCCCTGTTTTCTCATAATATTCTTCTGGAAGATGTTCCACTAGACTTTGTGGAGATCGGTGTGAGATTTCATTCAGACACAAGAGTGTTAGTAAAGTCAGGTTCCCAAAGGTGTTCAATAGGGTTGGAGCTCTATAGCAGGAGATCT
>MU551630.1:4259378-4263597 GCA_024362625.1 Silurus asotus
ACACACACACACACAAACTTGTGGTCAGTTTGGTTAAAGAGGTAATGCAGTGGATTTCCCCAGACCTACACCAGACTGAACACACACACGGTTACTTATTAGGTGGTCCACTTTATTAAATCCATTCATTGGCTTGGATTTGACCTCACAACCACCCGGTTCTTGGCGAGGAACCTCATTATTCCAAATTGTAAAGACTTGTTCCACATGGTGACACCACAAAACCACCTGCTCACCTTCTCAGTTCTCATGTGAAACCAGGTTGACTTTAGAATCCTGAAGGTCAAAGTAAAGATCATGGTAATGAGAAGTTTGGAGAGACCAAGTTTAAAGCACTCCTTTGTGATTCTGCTCTCTGATTGGTCAGATTTAGATCTATGGTTATTTAGAGCTCGATCTTCTGGGCCTTGACGCAGAAGCTCATGCTGTGTTAGATATTTTGGAGAATGTTACTATATTTTAGCATTATGTAGCTAGAAATTGCTAAACAAAAATAGAAGAAATTGTCATTATTTGGCAACCGGCTGTTACAGTTCGCTGTTACAGGAAATGAGCTCGACGTCAGGACAGTAATAGTAACGACGCCTCATCACACCACTGCGTAACGTTTGGCAGAATTACAGCAATGAAGGTCATGTGACAATGTCATGCCCTGCGAATTCCAGAGATCGCTATAAATGCGTATATATACAGTATAGTGACGCCTCACTTTTCCACTCGTGTGTGCCCCTTTTCCAAACTCTTACTGATTTAGGCATTGGACTTTAGCACAGAAGGTTGTGAGTTCAAATCTCAGCACCACCAAGCTACCACTGCTGGGTCCTTGAGCAAGGCCCTTAACCCCCATAGCTGCTCATTCGCCCTGGAAGATGGTAGCGCAGTGGTTAATGACCTATTATTAGACTTGGATCTGAAGGTTATGAGTTCACATCCCAGCCAGACCAAGCAGCCACGGCTGGACCCCTGAGCAAGGCCCTTACCCCGAGATATGCTTATTTGTATTGTGTGGAGGTGGTAGTGCAGTGGTATTAAACCTTGGATTGGATTTTACTGCAAAGGTTGTGAGTTCAAAGCCTAGCCTCTCTCTTCTTTCTCTCTCTACCAGTGCTGGGTTTTTGTTCAAGTCCCTTAACTCCATATCTGCTAATTAGTTTTGTGCGGAGGAGTTTCTTAGTGGTTTCTTAGAGGTTTCTTAGACCTATCATTGGACCTTGTGTTGGGAGGTCATGGGTTCGAATCCCAACACTATTATACTACCAGTGGTGGGCACCTGAACAAGGCCCTTAACCTATATCTGCTTATTTGTATTCTGTGGAGGTGGTAGCTCAGCGTTTAAGGCATTGGACCTTGGATTGGATGGTTATAAGTTCAAAACCCAGCACCACCAAGCTACCAGGGCTCTAGATTAGTGTGTCAGCCAACGCTGTATCTCAAAGTCCAGCATGACGACACTCCTGTGCACAAAGCCGGCTCCAGGAAGATCTGCTTCACATGGTTGGAAGTGTGTAGAAGATCTCCTGCTATAAACCCTATTGAACACCTTTGGGATGAATATTTTACACTGACTGCACCCCAGACCTCCTCACCTTCTCACCTACATCTAGTGGAAAAATAAATCTAGTGGAACGTTTTTCTGAAGACTGGAGGTTCTTAAAGAAGCAAATGGAGACTAACTGTGGAATGGGGAAAGAAAGCAGCACATACTTCTGGTCAGGTGTCCAAAAGTCAGAGAGAACATGAGAACAGAATCAGATTTCTCTCTGGCTTCGGTTAAGGTGTTCATGAGGTCTTTTTATGAGGTCGCCCACGTAAGGAGCTGCAGGAGGATCAGGACGTAACCAGTGTCCTGCAAATCGTATCAGTCTCACAGGAGATACAGACAGGAACAGGCTCAGGGCAGGTGTAGGAACATCATGTAAGTACTGATCCAGACTGTACTTTCAGGTAAAACTATATTATTTTACTTCAAGTGGGCCACACACACACACACACACACACACACACACACACACACACACACACACACACACACACACACACACACAAAAAAAAAACGATCATTATAGTGAAGCCCACAGCACCTCCTGGAAAAAATAGACCAGACGGACAAACAGGAAGCAGCTGTTGCCAGGGAAACGGGCAGGCGGGCAGAGTGTGGGCGAGATTGTGAGGTAAGACAAGAGGAGGAAAAAAGGAGAACAAATGAGAAGGAGAGAGAGAGAGAGAGAGAGAGAGAGAGAGGAAGGTTTTGCTGATCAGATTTAATAACGTTCTGAAGGGGAAGAGAAAAAGGAAGTGAATATGTGTGTGTGTGTGTGTGTGTGTGTGTGTGTGTGTGTGTGTGTGTGTGTGTGTGTGTGTGTGTGTGTGTGTGTGTGTGTGTGTGTGTATGTGTATGTGTGTAGAATATTTTCAGTAGCTGCAGTACTTGTGGATGTACAAAAGCAGATCCATGAGAATATAATTTAACAGTGGTATATGTTAATGGAGCTGGCTTTGTGCACAGGGGCATTGTCATGCTGGAACAGGTTCGGGGTTTTATTTTCAAATCTGTGTGTGTGTGTGTGTGTGTGTGTGTGTGTGTGTGTGTGTACCTGCGTCTTCGCTGAGAATAGCATAACTGACGCACAAAATGACAAGCTGGATCTGAAGCCCTGGCAACGGAGCTATTATTACTAAATCACTTCTCTCTTTCTCTCTCATTCTTTCTCTCCATCTATCCATCTTACTCTCTCTCTCTCTCTCTCTCTCTCTCTCTCTCTCTCTCTCTCTCTCTCTCTCTCTCTCTCTCTCTCTCCCCCCCCTTCTTTTTTCTGCCTACATTTCTTTATCTCTCTCTCTCTCCTCTATATTCATCTACCTCTTTCCCTCGCTGTCATCCATCTCTTCACCTCCCTCTCCCCCCCCCTCCCTTCACCTCCCTTACCCTCTCTCTCTCTTGCTCGATCTCTCTCCATCTCTCATTTCTCTATTTCTCTCTTTCTCTAACTCTCTCTCCATCTTTCCACCTCTCTCTATCTCTCCCTCTCTCTCTCTCTCTCTCTTCTCTCTCTTCTCTCCAATCTCTCTCTTCTACTCTATTTTTCACTCCTCTTAAAACAGTAATTGTACTTTATATATATATATAATAGTGAATCACGTTTGTGTTGAAGTGCCCAAGTCTATTTCTGACCTCATTCTATTCCTAAATAAAAAAAAACATTTCTATCAGTCTTTATTCTGTTCATTTCTTAAATCTGAGCGCAGTCTCTCAGCTGTGATTATAAACCCTGTCACTCATTGCAGGATCTCCTGTAGACTCCGTTACCAAACATTCAGTACCAGGGTTACACCATTCAGACCTCATTTCCACTAGATGTTCCTCTAGATTTTTTAGAGGTTTGTGTGAGATTTGATTTAGTCCCACGTGTGTTAGTAAAGTCAGGTAGGTGAGGAGAGGAGACCTGGGGTGCGGTCAGCGTGAAACATACGTCGTGAGATTCTACATCGTACACGTGATGTCGGCCATTTTAAACTATGATTAAAAAACACGAACCTTTTCTCCTTTTAGAGACACAAGGAACAGAGAGCAAAACAACCACGACTGCTTACACCAGGACACCAAGACAGCCAGACCTTTTGCCCATATAATGTATGTAGTACAGTGTTACTCCTAAAGGACGACTGTGGCAACGAAGTTCACGCGCATGGAGAACAACGTTCTGAAGTTGTATGAACGTGTTACTCAACAAATTCTCAGAACACCTGATAAAAATGTGAGACAGAGCGTTCTCTAAAGGTTCCTAGAACTGATTCCGTCTTTAACACGCCGCCTCACGTGTCCACCTGAGATAAGCGACACCAAATAATTGCTAGCGTGACACGGACGATGAGACAAACGTGTTATAGAAACTATATGAACGTGTGCTTCAAAGTCAGAAACTGCCCCCAAGTTGATTTTTTCAGCCCCCGTCCTTTCTGAGGTGAAAGTTTTCTTCGGAAGCTTCTTTAGAAATAACTGACAGATCCATCAAATGATAAACACCTGTGAGTCATAACTGGGGGAGAGGGGAACAGCAGAAAGGTTTCCTCAAAACTAATATCATACTTTTCTACCTAATGATCAAGAAGATATTACATGTGAGATATAAAACCATTAATATTATTATTATTATTATTATTATTATTATTATTATTATTATTATTATTATTACTATTAATATTATTATTCTTATTATTA
>MU551630.1:4273287-4280787 GCA_024362625.1 Silurus asotus
AAAGAAAAAGTGATGACTCACCGAGCTTCCCAAAATCCCCCCCCTCCCCCTTCCCGCCTTACGGGAAACGGAATGTGTTTTCCTTTTTACCCCTCCCTCAGGAGACACATCTCTCTATCCGTCCCTCTCTCCCTCTCTCTATCCCTTGTTCTCTATTTCCTTCTCACCCTCTCTCGTTATTTTCATGCAGGGGGTCAGGCACCAGGTTAATGTTTGTCTGAGGAGGTCTTGGTATATATGTGTGTGTGTGTGTGTGTGTGTGTGTGTGTGTGTGTGTGTGTGTGTGTGTGTGTGTGTGTGTGTGTGTGTGTGTGTGTGTGTGTGTGTGTGTGTGTGTGATTAGGCAGCCATGCAGCTCCGTAACTTGGCCTGCATCTTCTACAGAAGCCGTTTTTGTTCGGCGTCTAACACGAGAGAGAGAGAGAGAGAGAGAGAGAGAGAGAGAGAGAGAGAGAGAGAGAGAGATAAAGTGGGAGAGGAAGACGGAAGAGATAAGGAGTGAGAGAAAGAAAGAGAAAGTAGGTGAGAAAGAGAAAGACAGAAGTGAAAGAATGCTGCAGAGGAATAAACAGAAAGAAAACCAGGATGTCAGACGAGGAGTGTGAGAAACTGAGAAAGACGAAAAGACAGACAAAAAGTAAGGGACCCAAAGAAAAAGAGAAAACCCCTGGTTAAAAGAGTGGATGGAGAGACAGGGGGCTGATGCCAGTCAAAAGAATCGAGACAGGTACAGGCAAAGAGAGAGAGAGAGAGAGATATGGCGATATGGAAGCTGCTCCTTATCAGATACCGAGAACTCGATTGGTGAGACGGTAACGAGCTCCACTCCTCTCCTGATTCCTGGAACTGCATTGCTGAAAAACATCTAGAGTCTTTTTTGCCCCGCCGGAGTTTCCCTCCGCGCCGCCTTCCATTCCGGGAGCAGGATCGTCTCCAGAGCAGGACGACACGCACAGGCCAAAAAAACTGTCGAGACTTGATATGTGAGCATGAAACAGCAACTCATATGTGCTACAGATCGTCTCATGTGTCCCATAATATCGTCTCGGTAGTCACTGAGGTGCTGGACAGAGACGCTGAGATTGAATCCCATCTAAAATACACATCTTTTGGGTTCAGGTGTCCACAAACTTTTGGCCATACAATCCATATATTCCTCCTTCATTTACATAATTTGCATAATTTTTGCATGATTCCTTCTAACAGGAATAAATGACATGTTTACAGGAAAAAAACACAAATTATATAACAATGTGCTTCATGAGATTATTTGCCGAGAAGTCAAGCACTCTTCTTTTTCTCCTTCTTCACCTTCTTCTTCTTCATATTCTTCTTCTTTTTCTCCTTTCAGCTGCTCCCATTACGGAACACCACAGCGGATCATTCATCTCCATACCTCCCTGTCCTCTACATCTACAACTACCTGCATGTCTTCCCTCACCACATCCATAAACCTCCTCCTTGACCTTCCCCACAGTGTCCTCAGCGTTCTTCTATTGATATACCTCATGTCCCTCCTCTGCATATAACCATTGGAGCTCTCTCACCTTGTCTCCAAAATGTCCTACCTGCACAGTCCCTCTAATAAACTCAACTTCTAATCCTGTCCCTCCTCATTTTTCCTGATGAAAATCTCCAGAGCAGAACCACCCTGCTATGTATCATACTTTTTATCCATTTGTTGCTACATTTCATATCATGGGACCCTCGTGAAACAAGTTCTCCCCACCCGTTTTTTTTTTTGGAGAACTCCTCTTATAAATATCAGCGTCTCCTACAGGAACCGGAGCAGAACGAGTGGATTAATGTAGAAAATGAATCGACTACTTCTGACCAATCAGGTTGCAGGGATTTACATCGCGATGATGTAACTTCCTAACGATTCCCTCGTTTCCTTTAATTAATTCAGTGTTTAATGAGGCAGAAGGGTTTCCCTGATAATAACGCAGTAATAAAATGATAAATGAGGCGAGATTGTGTGTAGTGACGCTCTGGATAAAGGCGGAAGTGTGAGCTGAAGGAAAAGTAGCAGGTAGGTGTTTAACAAGCGTATAGAGATCTCAAGTGCCAGCTATGGAGATTATATAACTGTGTATTACACTGTATTAAGAGGGAAAGAGCGGGGTGAGGGGGGAGAGGGGGGTTTGAAGTTTTGACCTCGTTTTGACTCTTCAGCAATGAGTCAAATGGTCAAAGGTCATAGAAAAGACAGTAGAGTCAGCACTCAGGCACGGCGTCCCGTCTGCTCCTGAAACGCAGGTGTTCGCTGAACAACTCACCTGGATCTGCCAGAGCCTGTAATTATCCTCCCTCGCTCTCTCTCATAAACACACCTACACACACTTACACACACATACACACATTCTCAGGTTATTTAATCAGTCAGGGAAGATTAGGAAAATGTAATGTTGTGTTGCTGAATTCGTATCTCTCTCTATTCCCTTATGGAACGTGTCTCTGTATTCCAAATCCAAAGAGTAGATCATTATTTACACTGAAATATTTACCGATATTAAATTCATGATATCAAATTGAAATCGCCTGCGTGTTCGTTCACAACGCCGAGGTTGAACTCAGCTCAAAAAACTCAACACAGTGAAGGCCGTTTCATTTCAGCTCCAGACCTTCAGTGGTGTCCGACTTGAATCAATGCACCTGTTGATACCATCATTATGACACCACAGCTGTAGAAACAATCAATATTATACAATATGTAGAACAGAGATCTTATAGTGAGACTAAATGTCATTACTAAAGTACTAAACTACATCATCTCAAGAAGCAGCATCGATATTAACCTCATAAAATGACCGCTGTGTATTTTTATGCTTCATTATGTTTTTCCTGTGGATTTAAAATTTAAGGCATTTTTGTGTAAATTGTACAGGAAAGAAAACTGAACTGTTTCGGCCGAACTTTCCTCGCCGTCTTCAGCTTTTCCTGAAAACTGTTTCGTTAATGTTCAAATCATGTTGTGGACTGAAAAAATCAGCTATTAAATCCACATCAGTATATATACGTATGAACTTGGGCAGTTTGCTACAGATGCGTTTTGCGAGCTCTGACTTGTGCGCTCTCTGACCATCCTATCGATTAATGTTAAAACGATGAAGTTATCGGACGCCTGCTGGACGGCCCCGGTGCTGCCAAGTCCAAATCTGATTGGTTAAAAGCAACATCGGCAACACAAGATGGCAAAAAATCGATTGGGTAGAAACTGTAGCACAAGCAGACACTAGATGAAGAAGCACAAGTGAGAGAAAAGCTTAAAAATAAAGAGAATAGGCTTTAATACATATTCATGTTCTGATCCTGATGACTTCCCACTGCTGTAACATGAGAGACTATTTGAATATTTAAATATGAAAAATATATTGTATATATATATATATATATATATAAAAACACCCAAAACATCTCAGCATCAATTCATTGTAAGTCATTGAATGCAAAATGGTTAATCCAGTTGTTATAATCTGTCATCTATAATTTCTATTAAACTTTATTTTGTAAATGTGTTTAATTGATGAATTGATGAACAGATGAATCTCGAATGTCACTGATGTGAGTGAACGGCATCAAATAAACCGAAAACCAACCAGTTCTCTAAAACGGGTTAAAGGTGAATCTTGTGAACCTTCAATTGGCACCAAAACACAGAATTACACATTCTGAAAATGGATGAACAACTAAAAAACACCAATACAGTGCAGTAAAAGTGTGTCTGGTCTCCTGCATTGAAAATAAATCGAATAAATGAAATTGTGCTGCTGAAATTCAAACACCAAACAGAAGAAATTCAACTTTGTGCATTTTCAGTTCAGATCCGAACCAGAGTTTAAATCAAGAAACATTGAAACTGTGCAGCGTCAAAGTGACAACAGGCCCAAACATTGTCACGATCTCGTCTGTGAACAATAACAAAAGGAGTTCTGATGGGAATGAGATGTTCAATTGACACAAATAATTTATTTTGAGAGCGAAGGATTTTGGGAAAAGTTCAGGCTTTCGCACGAAATCCATTGTTTTGTATCGTTTGTATACTTTGTATTGAGAAATGCACTGCTATCCAAATATTAAGGATGACGATTCGAGCAAACGCTCCAAAGCAGCTGAGAAAAACTGTAACAAAGTATTGTCAGTGTTTTCATTAATCCAGTCTGCTATACTTAAAAAAAGCATTCCAATGGTTTGAAGAATATGCTGACCAAGCACTTTTACCAATAACCTGCAGTGTTTCTAATTAAGTCGATTTCTCTCATGTTGTCTGTGTAGAAAATAAACTCGCCGGTGGCTGTAAATACACGAGGACTTTCATTTTGGCCTTTAATTTAACATTCCAGAGTTTTGTTTTTTTATATACATACAACAACCAATGCATTCGTTTCAGTAGGACAAATTGTGGGTCAGTTTCAATTGTTTTGAAAGTCAATCCCTCTCTTTTTTCTCAATCTCTCTCTCTCTCTCTCTCTCTCTCTCTCTCTCTCTCTCTGTCTTTTCCAGTTGTTCTGAAACTGTTTTCGGGAACAGCTGTTCAGCAGACACTGCGTTTTAACACAGCTGGAAGATCATAACATTATCAAAGACCTGGAGCAGGCGGGTACGGAGGGATGCGGCCAAAGGCGAAACGTCTGCAGGACAGAAAGCGAACCCAGATGTAAAACAGAAACGCACAAATGAGTTGTAGGAAGGAGAGAAACAAAAAAAAAAAAAAAAAAAAAAAAAATTTTTTTGGGAAAAAAAAACGGGATTTTTTTCAGTTNNAAAATGTTTCTGGGAAAAGAAGACGTGATCGTTTTCAGTATGAGAAACCAGTTAAAAGAAAATGTCACGCAAGTGTCTATGTGTTTTCTAAGTGTCTAATTGTCATGAATGTGTGTGTGTGTGTGTGTGTGTGTGTGTGTGTGTGTGTGTGTTTTTAAGAAGTGGACGATCCTTTTGCCACATCACCAGTCTTTTGGGAAACATGGCACGTTATACCCAGTTCCCCTATTTATTTCTTGTAATCAATAGAGTTTCTCTGCAGGTTCTTCTAGTGTCCATGTGGGTTTCCTTTGGGTTCTCTGGGTTTTTTCACCTCACAAAACAAACCAGGTGGATTGTCTGCTCTAAATAACTCCTAGGTGTGTCTGTGCCTGGTCTCTTGTCATAGACTGGGGTTTTATTCAAGGTGTATTCCCACCTCACCATCAGCGTGCCTGGGATAGACTCCAGAACCTTCACAATGGGAGCAAATCGTGAGAAATCCATTTTTTTGTTGGCAGCTTAGCAGAGACATGAAAGAAACCTGGATCTCACCTTGGATAGCGTAGATGTTTTTATGTTATAATAAGCTCCATTCTGGTGGGAAGTGGTTCCTCTAGATTTTGTGGAGATTTAAGAGATTTTATGGAGACAGATGATCTGCTATGGTGACTCCTTACGGGAGAACAAGAAGAAGAAGGAACTTTATCGATTATAAATCATGATTTATGCAAATTATGTCATTAAAGGAGGAATATATGTGGTGAATCGCCAAACGTTTATCTATCTACCTACCTCCACAGATGTTCCTCTAGATTTTGTGGAGATTTGTGGAGATTTCAATCAGCCACAAGCTTGTTAGTAAGTACTGATGTAGGTGAGATGAGGAGGCCTGGGGTGCAGTCAGTGTAAATCATTCATCCCAAAGGTGTTCAATAGGGTTGGAGCTTTACAGGAGGCCACTCAAGATCCTACAGGTGGAAATTTATAAGAAGTACGTGATTTGAGAAAATCATCAGTTTGCTGACGGAATATTCTGGAATTCTAGATAGTTTAGAGTTTTCCGGAAAGTTATGAAGTTCTTTCATTATTTATTTATTGGATTTTTCTAGAAACTTCATGAAGAAAGTACAATAATGCACTTGTATATTTACCCTTCTGACTGACTCCCATCCAAACTTCCCAGGTCCCATCTCACATTAATCCTTTCCACCAAAATATACACTGAAATGATCAATAAACAGGTAAATAGTAATAAATAAAATCATGTACACATTACCTGAGGATCTCCATCCATATTGGAAGGAGAATCTTAGACTGTGTTTGTGGTAATAAACCATGAATTTATTCAGGGGGAATGAGGTACGAGGAAGATCTCTGGTGGACTGAGTGTGCCTGTTAAAACACTTTTATGGTTTTTGAGAGACACATGTATGTTTCTGTGCAACAAACTCGGCCATTTAACGGTGTGAAGATAAACTTTGACCAAACAAAACTATAAATGTCAAGATGTTGCACTTGAAAAATCCTCCCTTAGCATGAAGAACAGCTTTACACACTTTCAGCATCCGGAACACTTTCTTTCTCCAAACGTTCAGCTTGCCAATTTCACTAGTTGGAGATTTCTTTCTTGTGATCCAGTTCATCCCAGAGCAGTTCAGTAGGATCGATGTGTGGTGACTCGGCAGGACTTTCCATAATAGATAACACTCCAGACGACTGTTTGCTCTGTAAATAACATTTTTCCAGAGCATCGTCTTGTATGAGGAATCGGTTCCAATGAGTCGCAGTCCAGACGGAATCGCATGATGTTGAAATATGAAATGGTTGCCATGTTGGATCAGGATTCCTTTTACTTTCCGGGAAAACCCTCCAACCTTCCCTGCTCCAAAACAACCCCAAACCATTAAGCTTCCACCTCCATGTCTGACTGTGGGGGTGAGGGCAGTCCACAAGTCTCCACAGAACTTTCTTCCACTCATTCACTGTCTGGTTCTTGTGTGTTTTTGCCTTTTTTAATGTTTTTGTGATGTGCTTTATTTCTGTGGTGACTACAGAAGTTAATGAGCTACAGGTAATTGTGATCAGTGAATAAAGGAGATCGGGAAATGGGCGTGAGGCGATTGCGACACAATCGGTGTTTCAGGTGAAACCGCGATAGTAAACAAGGCATAGTCGCTGAGTAAAAGGTAAATAAGTTGAAAGAAAAAAACACTGACAAGTACCTATTAAACACACACACACTCACACACACACACACACACACACACACAAACACACACACACACACACACACACACACACACACACACACACACACACACACACACACAGTGTAACTATAAATATAAAATATTACCCTCAGTCAGACACTGACCTCAGATTCGCAGGTGAGACTGAGAATAAACAGTAATGAAGTGCTGAGTCAGGATTAGTGATAGTCTAGGTTTCACTCTCTGTGTGTGTTTAGTGTTCAAGTGTGTGTACATTTGTGTGTAATTACCAAATTACCAGCTTGCACTTGGTCTCAACTTACAAAGAAGCCTGAACAGATGCAAAGCACAAAAAACAAGTCAAATAGACATTTTTTTATAAATAGATAGATAGATAGATAGATAGATAGATAGATAGATAGATAGATAGATAGATAGATAGATAGATAGATAGATAGATAGATAGAGAGCAAGCACAGTCAACAATTGCCAACAAAGCGCATGAGCAGCTGGTGAACAGGGGCTTTGTGCATCTCATCTGTTC
>MU551630.1:4283287-4290257 GCA_024362625.1 Silurus asotus
TCTAACCACCAGGGCAGGGGGGCAGGGGATGGGCCAGGGCAGGGGCCGGGGACGGAGCAGGGGCCGGGGCAGGGGCATGGGGGCAGGGGCAGGGACAGGGGCCGAAGCCAGGGCCAGGAAAGGGGGCAGGGGCAGGGGCAGCTGTCAGAGTATTAAAACTGACATGCTCTGTTTATATCGAGTGTGGAATTTTAACTTCTGAAGATTGAAGGTTATATGGGAACATCACAGGGCAGTCATCAGGGGGTAAAGCCAGAGCTTTTACAACTGGGTGGCAAGTGAGTCCCAGGGAGTTTACTGGAGTGGCAGTCCACTGTGGGGCAAAAAACAAATTCATTCTCTATACATAAAATTAGCATCCTCATGTGACGCTAAATGCTAAGCAACTAGCATTTATATTTTTTACATTAAAATGAAGGCTACTACTAAAATTGTTACTACTATTATTACTAGTAATACTACTAATCCTCGAATTATCACTACTACTAACAATAATAATACTGCTACTATTGTTACTACCTACTAGTATGAATAATAACAATACTACTGCTGTTAGTAAAACCGCTACTACTCCTACTAGTATTATCACTATACTACTAATATTACTAGTAAAACTGCTAATATTTCTTCTAGGAATCACTACTAGTAATATTATTGCTAGTACGGCTACTACTTTTACTAGTACGATCGATTTTACTACCACTAATGTCACTAGTAATCCTGCTATTACTGTTACTACTCCTAATATTATGATCAATACCAGAGGAGGAAGTGATGAAGTATAAATACTGTACTGAAGTAGATTTTTCCGGGATCAGTTCTTTACTTTACTGTTTCTTTTTCTGACTTTTTACTGTTAATCATTACATTTTTTACACAAATACCTGTACTATTTAATTATTTCATTTTCAAAACAGACTCGTTACTTTGGTTTGGGTGAAAAAGTCAATATTTCAGCCCATCAACCTGTTTCTTGCGGCTTTTTCGATCTAACGCCGGCGTATCATTTCCTGGCTCGTAGACGAGCTTACGAAGATAACAATGAGCAAAACAGAAGGCAACAAGGAGTCTGGAGGAAACATGAGCGAGAACAGACCCATTCCTGATCATCATCATCATCTCCTTTCCTCTGCTTGTGTTCTGGTGGATCTTCAGCCTGGACACATTCATTAGAGAACAAAATCTTAAATTCTTTTGTATTAATATATTAATCTGACGTGAGGTCCGGTTACCAGCGTGACACGTAAACAGGTAGTAATAAGGACTACTTCAGTAAAAAGTTGTCCTTATTACTACCTGTTTACGTGTCATGCTGGTAACCGGACCTCACGTCAGATTAATACCAGAGGAGATGGGCTTCTCCCATCAGGGGTCGCCACAGCGGATCCTCCGCATGTTTGATTTAGCACATGTTTTTACGCTGGATGCTCTTCCTAACGCAACCCTCCCCATTTATCCGCGCTTGGGACCAGCACTAAGAGTGGCTGGGGTTGGTTCCCTGACCGGGCCTCAGCGGTGAGAGCGCCGCATCCTAACCACTAGACCACCAGGAAACAACTACTACTGATTATATACTTGCTAATATTATCACTAATACTACTACTGCTCTTAGTAATACTACTACTCTCATTAGCATTAGCATTACTACTAAACTACTAGCGATACTGCTACTAGCCACATTACCACTACTGCCACCACTTCTACTCTCACTACTCCTACTATTACTGCTGCTGCTTATTTATAATGTCTTGGGTCTGAAGGTTTGCGGTAGCTGCCTCGCCTTCCAGGATTTACACAAGTATGACTACTTTGGTTGAAATGTTGAATCCAGAAGTGTAAAAAAAAGCTTGTCAAAGTTGGCAGGACAGGAGGCGAAGGCGCTACAATGAGGAACGAGTAAAAAGGGGAACTTAGAAGAGTAAATGGTGCAGTGCCAGAAATAAGCAAGTTGTTCCTTCTCTCTTGACCAAAATCCCCGTCTTGGACCCTTCCCCCCCCCCACCTTCCTCCGTAAAGTGTTAGTCACAGATCCTTAGTGGGTGAGTAAGTCTTCCAACTTCAGCCACCCCAGCAAGTGGCCTCACAAACACGCTACTGTGAAAGCAGGATGGATGGATGGAGCATTCTAACCCCCCTGCTGATCGGTGGCAGGAGGAATGTAGACGGAGCATTAAAACCCCCCCTCTGCTTTAGAGATGAAGAGGTGAAGCATTATAAACGGCCTAGTGAAGGGGTAAAGGGGCATTATAAATACTTTGGTGAGGTGGGTAAGGTACAACGACCTAATGAGATGCGCTTTATTCTTGCTGAGAAGTAGGTGAGTCACGGCCGAGCGGTGAGAGGGGTGGAGATGGTGGATAGAGGAGTAATGGATGGAGTTTTATACCCCTGAGCTGATGGATGACTTGAAAAGGTCTAAGCTCAATAAATCCCCATTAATTGGTGAATGGACAGTAGAATGAAACCCTTTGGTTTGTTGTGATAGTAAAATAATCGCCAGTGAACCAGTTGTTACTATAGAAACCGTAAACCTCACACGGAGGTACGCGATGGGGAGGTGCTGGAAGGACATTGTAACGTCTCCTGAGATTTCAGATGGAATGATCAATATCGGAAAATCGGTTACACGTCGATTACGCATATTAATGAGGGATATTATTTTGATTCATGTTCTAATAGTGAAGACGTCTGCAGATCAATATCATATAACTTTACTGTTTCGGCCCAAAAAGTTCAAACGATTGTGAGTAATTTGAGTATTTTAGTGAAAATGGGGAAGCAAACTTTTTTTTCTGCGTTAACGGTTAAAGTATTGCAAAATGATCGTGTTAAGTATGAAATGGAACAAAGTTCCACCTGAGAATATTATCAGCATGGGTTTTTTAGGGGGTTATTATTTGGAAAGCGCATGAATTTTTGGAACCATCTGGTATTCTGGCAAGTTTTTTATCAATTTACATATGAATGATGATGTAGAATATATATATATATATTTATATACATGATGAACAAGTCACACTGCGAAATCTAGTGGCGCATCTTCCCAGAAGAGCGGAAGGAATTATAAGAGCGATTTATATATAAATGAAAGAGAAGAAGACAGAAGAGATAAAAGATGAGAAGCTGAGATACGGTCTTTAAGACGTACAAGTACAAACAGAGGGAGAGAAGAAAAGCAAAAACAACTAAAGAGCAAAGCTCAAGGACAAATATGGCAATAAGTTCAGGTTCGTCTGCAGCCGGATGGGAGGGACAGGAAGTCCCAGTGACGAGAAGGTGTGCACTCAGCCAGGTGAGCTGGAGAGATAGAGCAGGGGAGAGAGAAAAGAGGGTGGGGTTTAGCAGGAAACTAGACTACTCTGGTTTATTTAGGTGACATAAGAGGAAGAGATATATAGAGAGAGAGAAAGAGAGAGAGAAAAAGAAGTTATTCTGAGGAAGTCCTTCACACACGGTGCTGAGATTTGTCATCGTTGCCAGTTCCTGACAGTTTAGTGTTGAAAGCTGTTTATAGAAATGTAAACGGGATGAGAAGGAGTGGGCACAAAGCTCTAAAAATAAGAAGACATCAGGGGTAAAGGACACTCACGAGTCAGTGACTTAAAGAGTCAGTTGTATTAGGATTTGATCTTATTCATTCGTTCATTACATCACTACTCTTTATTTCTCAGTGGGTCTGTAAAGCCGGACCCTGATTCACACATGGTGGTCTGTAATTGTCTAATTGTCTAATTCAATCCCTTCTATCTTCGGTGCTTGATCAGATTTTCCTGTAAGAACCTCCTCAGGAACCATTGAGATTTTAATTCATTATAATATTATTTATATAAGTTTGAGGAGACTTGGAGCTTGGCTGAGGTTTTTTAAGTCCTTGAAGGAGAAGATGTTCCTAGATGATGGTTTAATGTGGTTGACTCTGATGCTTGTGTTTATTGTTCCTCACTCAAACACCAGCTTATTTTCTGATCTGATTTGGTTTTGAGACACACTGCAGTTTGAAGTCTGGACAATCGATGTCAGGGGGAATGTTTTGTGAAACAGTGACATCTAGCGGTCATGATGAAAAGTGATGTTTATTTACATGTGTTTGGTTTCCAGGCAACTCAAGTATTATTTTAAACACACATTTTTTTGGAATTATATTTTAGTATAAGTTTATGATAAGGTGATGAGGATGATGAATGATGATGATGATGATGATGATGGCATGGAAAACAAATACATTGACAACGATGATAGTAACAATAAAAACGATGAAGAAGACGACAACGATGAAAACAGCACAAATAATGATGATGATGATGATGATGATGATGATGATGATGATGATGCTGATGCCACAGACAGCAAAGATGCCCACAATCGTGATGACAACGATAACGATGCTGACGATGAAATCACCATAGTGATGACGATGTCCATGATGTCTGAACATTTGACATCATTCAAAAACATAAAAAAAAAGACATAAAACAAAATATGAAGCAGATCTTCTTTTCTCTTTCATTGGAAACCACTCTAAACATGGTTCCACATCAGTCCCATGAAGTTATTGAGCAACTCAAGAACTTTGAGGATGGATTTGGAGTGTGATTAACATCTACAGTCTGCTACAATGGGCTCAGGACTGCAGTTTCCATGAACAGTTCTGCATTTAAACGCTGAACAGTCACCAGATCCTATCAAGGTTCCTTCCTCACACCATCTCAGGAGGTTTTCATGCCATAGCTCTTGTTTATTAGGGATAAACTTAGAAGGAACAGAATTATGGGCACTAAACGTATACATTTCAAGCTGCTTTCTTTTACTATACGAATTGAAAACGATTTTGGAAATGTAATGAAAGGAGATCAGGATGAGGATGAGGATGGGTTTGAGTCTGGTTCCTCTCAGGGTTTCTTTGTCCACATCAGAAAGTTTTTGATTGCACATCAAACTTATAGTTATAAATTACTGAATATCCAAAGAAAATCTTCCTAAGAAAAAAAATGAGAAAGAAACCTTAAGAGACTCCAAAGGGAACTCATCCTCATCTTCATCTTCATCACCAGAATGTCAACACAACTTCGTTCCTTATACGAAGGCGCATGCGTGGTCGGCGCATGCGCAGTAACGCCGATGAGGTCATCGCGGAGCGTCACTCAGCAACAGTTTGAGTGTGAGTGAGTTCCTGCTGGAGCTCCGTCCGCTTCTCTCTCCGCCAGCATGAGCGTGGACAAGGCCGAGCTGTGTGACTCCTTACTCAGCTGGGTGAGTGACCACGTCCACGCCGATCCAACCCACCCCTGTCTCAGGTCCAACTCCACGGGCCCTGTCCTCCTGACTCACCGCCTCTGACTAGCATGCTAGCAACACCTTCAACAAACAGAGTT
Source organism: Silurus asotus (assembly GCA_024362625.1). Taxonomy (NCBI): domain Eukaryota; kingdom Metazoa; phylum Chordata; class Actinopteri; order Siluriformes; family Siluridae; genus Silurus; species Silurus asotus. Next base: position 4,288,660 of record MU551630.1, read on the forward strand.
TCTCCGTGTTTACCTGTTTTTTTTTAGGACTTTATTTCCGGTTTAAAACTTTTATTTATAATGTTTGTGGACTTTATTGTGCGTTCCAGTGGATCAGAAAGTGATTTAGAGGTATGCACGCGTCATTCCTGCAGTGTAACAGGTGCAAAAACTGGCACTTCCGGTTTTCGTGTGCACGTGACTAATCATAATTTTAAAAAAATCATATTAATAATGGTTTAATTAAATAAAAAAAGGCATAAAAATAAGCAACATGATAATAGTTTGGAATATTTAAAGTCCCAATTAAAAACAAAATTTAATTGGACAGCAATACCGCGCTCCGACGGTAGGGGGCGGAATTTCAGATCGTTGATTGTGCGCCGACGATCATCATGCTCGAGTTGCCGAACTGTTTTGACGTTTTTCGAAAGTTCCGCCTTTTTTGGTGACGTTTTTCCGCAGTTAAATCTCGCATGCCCCTAGAAACACCTCGGACGACTCGTCTCGGCATCAGACGTACGTCGTGTCGAACGTATTTCACGCAGAATTTTACGTGGACGTGGTAACGCACGTGTTACATCCGTTAGTCTCAAAACTTTTATAATAACAACAATCTTCTACATGCAGGACCACAGGTTGCTTGAGTAGATCTGCAATTCTGTACACATACATTCTGTGATGAGGATGGGTTCTCCTTTTGAGGCTGGTTCCTCTCAAGGTTTCTTCCCTGGTGAGATTTTCCTCACCACAGTTATACTTTAATCACTAAACTCTTTATAAAAGCTCCATCCTGACTGTCCGTTTGGTTTTGAGGAACGTGGAGATGTTTTAAATCGTGAACGAGACGCTTTAAAGATTAAAACCTTCCACAGGATCGAATGCGTCCAAAGTCTCGTGTTAAGACAGAAAAAAAAAAACCAAACCTGTTGCATAATTGAGCAAAGGCCACTTTCAGGCGTCTCCAGGAACCGGACACATCACACCAAAGCTATGGAGAGTTGGTAGGCTTGTTCTTGTCATGTTCTACCACACACACTGGTAAAGTCTGGGTAATTGTATTGAGCATTAATACAGACGTGTGGCGAGATGAGATTTACACAAGTGTACACTGATGAGCTCCGTGAATGTCCATTAAAAATAAGATCACAGGAAGTGATCATCAGGTTGAGAGCTCTTCTGGCCTCAGGTGGCCTTTTGAAAGTTCTCCATCAGCTGTGTTTTGAGACATCTAGACGAGAAACACGGCTGATTTTGTGTTAACACGTTTGGCATTTTGTGTTTTTTTTTCCCATCTCACAGCTGCGGACGTTTCAGGTGCCGTCATGTACGAGTAAACAAGACCTCACCAGCGGAGTGGCCATCGCTCACGTGCTGCACAAAATGTAAACGTGTGTGTGTGTGTGTGTGTGTGAACTGAAAATTATATATATAAATATATATATAATAATAATTTTTTATTAATTTTTTATTAATTTTTTATTTTTAATACGTGTTTTCACGTTTATAATTTTTTTTATATTTAATTTGTGACATTTAAAAAATATACTTTCATTTTTCATTTAAGAACCTTTTAATATTTTATTTAGTTTAATTATTATTATTTTTTTTTATTTTTT
>MU551630.1:4299925-4349925 GCA_024362625.1 Silurus asotus
GAGTGTTTTTTCCCCGTTCTTAAACTACATTTCCAAAAAAAACCTTTTTTTTTTTTTTTTTTTTTAAACTTAGTACACCGTCAGAAGTTTTGGTTACAAATCTTGAAAGTCTTTTCTTTGATCTCGACCAGTTACTGTACACAGAACGTACACTTCAAACGAATCGGCTCCCACGCATTCTCATTTCACTTTAAAGCAACGGGGGGTGTGTGTGTGTGTGTGTGTGTGTGTGTGTTTATCATCGGCTACGGGTCCTTATCAGTGTCAATCTATACCAAAAATAAAAACAACAAACGTCTTCACTTTCCCTCGAGTACGTTTCTGCCTGGGTTTTCACTTTTCAGGCTTTTTGACGCTTTATCTTACGCTTTCATCTTTTATTTTATTTTATTTATAAACGGTGTGAAAGTGTTCACTTCCTGATTTGCATGTGTCACACTTTAATGTTTCAGATCGTCACACTAATTTAAATATTAGTAAAAGAGAACACAAGTGAACACATGCAGTTTTTAAATGAAGGTTTTTATTATAATTACGTGGTATAACGAAACACTTTCACACCGCTGTGTATATAAAATAAGAAATAATGCTACGGATACATACAGTAGATCTTCTTGATCCTTCACACATGGTGGTGATGAACATTTTAATATTTTCATAAACAGTTCCAAGTTACTCACTCTGTCTGTCTGTCTGTCTGTCTGTCTGTCTGTCTGTCTCAGGTTGAGTCAGCAGCAGATAGCTGATCTGCGTTCTCAAGTCGAGGACCTACAGAAAGCTCTACAGGAGCAGGACAACAAATCTGAGGATGTGAGTTCTATACACACCGTCTTAATGTGCATGCACACACACACACACACACACTCTGCTTTGGTGATTAATTCAATCAAAAGTACACGATTTTTCCTCTCCCGTCTCTCGACAAGTGTTTTAGCGGCGTCCTGGTCCATGTAGCTAACAAACAATGCGATTATGAAGCTACAGGTTTGACATCAACGCCTCAAAGCCATCGCCATGACGACCTGATTTATGTGGGTTTGAAGTGAGTAAGATCTCCTGCTGGAAACCCAAAGCCTCCTCACCGAACCCACATCAGTTTTCTAAAGGCCGACATTCCCGATAGTGGATTTCTGGGTCGGATCGTACCTGGCTGATGAAGGAGGGATGGATACTGGATTAAAAACAACAACCGTATCACTCCATGTAAAATAGTACCAGAACTCGATTCCAGAACTAAATCTGAATATATTCAGTAATAACTGTACAGTAAATCTCCATGCAGTGCTGCACTGCAGCTCCATTCCATGACGTCGTCCATCTGATTTACACTCGAGAGGAAAAGTTGTGTGTGTTTTTGATTTCGTTGATTCGGGTACCGATTCAGTCTGGAAGTTGATTTGATCATCCTCAGCGATTGTAACGTAAAAACCCGAACACCTCAATCTGCTAACACCTTGTTTGCTTTGCCGTTGTGTGTGTGTGATTTTTGTTTTTCCCCAATTAAACCCCTCTGCTCGCTCCGTCTCTCCCTGCCGGCCCCCAAATCCACCAATCGTCTGCTTCCTAGGCCATCGTAAGTACCGCCCCCTTCTCTCTCTGTCTACTAGCTACGAAGTTACGTCATGCAGTTCCTACTGTATGTTTCTCTTTTGTGCTTTATTAAATATAGTTGTTTTTTTGGGGGGTTCTCCATTCTGATTGGTCAGAAGGTGTTGATCAGTACCAGGCTTGAATTACAGGGATTATATAAATATATTAAGATTTGTTATGGTTTCCATAGTAACAGTAATTTTGGACGGAGTCTCCAGAGGAGTTTCCCCACGTGGAAACCTGCAGGTATCGTTATTTACACCGATCAGGAAAAACATTATAAAGTTCTTCCCCAAACTGTTAGACGACGTGGATGTTGGAGCATGAAAGTTTCCCCTTCACTTGAACTAGGAGACCCAAAAACTGTTCCAGCATGAACATGACGAAGATCTCCAGCCCTATTGGGATGAATGTGAACGCTGACTGCACCCCAGGCCTCCTTCACCTTCTCACCTCCACCTTATTAACTAGCTAAATGAAATCTGACCAACCTCCAGAAAATCTGGTGGAACATCTTCCCAGAAGACTGGAGGTTCTTATAAGAGCAGATGGAGACTAAATGTGGAATGGGATCTTCAAAAGAAGCACAAAGCGATCTTATGGTCATACTTTTGTGTGTATAGTGTAGTGTTAGATTGATGATGATGATGTAGATGACGTGATGAGTTTTGCAGCCGAAACACAGAATCGTTGATGTTCTGATGTTTTTTCTCCTCTACTTTAGTCATCGTTGCTGCAGAAGAAACTAGAAGAGCATCTGTGAGTATCTGGTGGTGGTGAGGGGGGGGGAGGGGGTCATACAATTTGACCACATGTAGGATTACAGGTTCTGAATATGTGTGTGTGTGTGTGTGTAGAGAGAAGCTGCACGAAGCCCACTCCGATCTGCAGAAGAAGCGAGAAGTGATCGATGACCTGGAGCCCAGCGTGGACAGCAACAGTAAAAACCTCCATCCTTCTACCTCACGTTTTTTGATTTGCTCACGTCACATCCGTAAACCTCAGAGAAATAAACACGATCTCACCTCTGTGTCTCTCAGCGGCGAAGAAGATCGACGAGCTGCAGACCATCCTGAGGAAGAAGGACGAGGACATGAGACAGATGGAGGAGAGATACAAGCGCTACATGGAAAAGGCTCGGACGGTGAGCGATCTCGCACGTTCTCTCATGTTCACACACTCTTCCTTAGTCGCATACTTGGTGGCCAAAAGTTTTCGGACACCTGGCCATAACATATATATATTTATTTTTTTTAGCTTCTGGGTTGACGTTCCTCCAGATTTTATGGAGATCTTGCGCTTATTTCAGCCGCAAGGACGGACAGACTCATGTGTATATCACTATACTGTGTGTGTAGGTGATAAAGAATCTGGATCCAGCGCAGAAACCGAGCACCGTGGCTCCCGAGGTCCAGGCGTTGAAGAACCAGCTCTCTGAGAGAGACCGGAGAATCCAACACCTGGAGGTGAGCGGCATCATTCTGGGGTTAACGCTCACTTCCTGTAACTGGAGAATTAACATGGAGAATTTCCTGAAGCTGGACGTTCAAGAGGCTCAGCGTACAGATACAGCCTGTCCATATACTTATGATCTAACAGGACACTTCTAACTTCAAAACAAGGTCCTGTGGCTTTAAAAAAAAAAGTGTGTAAAGAGCGCCCCCTGGTGTTTAACAGCGTGCTTGCATTTGCATAACGGAATAACCCTCATAAAATCGTATTGAAATGATATACTGCTACACACACACACACACACACACACACACACACACACACACACACGTGCGCAGGTCAGTAATTGTAGCTTGGGTCCGATCAGCACTACGAGTCAAAAAGTGAGTAGGTTTATCAGGTTTAACACGTGAACACGTCTGACTTTGTGTGTGTTTATTACACATTCACACTTTCGTTCGTGTGTGTGTGTGTGTGTGTGTGTGTGTAGCATGATTTTGTGAAGAGCCAGTCCAGACATGATCAGGAGGAGAAGCTGATCATCAGCGCCTGGTACAACATGGTAAGAAAAATTGCTTTTTTAGTTAAGACCCTCTGATTGGCTGCTCATGAATCCATCCAATTCCTCGGTCACGGTACACATCATCGTTTCCACGGTTACCTGCACCAAAATCAAAGATGGTGACGTGTATTAGAATGTGGAGGTTCAGTGGTTTAAGCTCTGGGTTACTGATTCAGAAGTAAGTCTGACACTTTTGGGGCCCTTGGGGGAGGCCCTTAACCCTCTGTGCTCCACAGTGGACACTAATGACACGATATGAGAAGAAAGGATTTCACTGTGCTGTAATGTACATGTACCTTTCTTTTATCTCTCTCTCTTTTTTCTTTTCCTTCCTCTTTTTTTTCTCTCTTGTCTTTTTTTCTTTCTTTTTCCTCTTCTTTTTTTTTTTGTCTTTCCTTTTTTTCCCCTTTCTTTTTTGTTTTTTCTTCTCTTTTTTTACCATACCTTGCTTTTTTAACATTTCCCAACTGAATGTAACTGTAAAGGGATGGAATATATTTTTAAATATTTTTCCGCCCTTTGATCTTTGAGATGTGATTGATCTTGGGATTTATAATTATTTCTTGTTTACTCTGTTGGACTTTTGTCTAGTTTTTATTCTATGTCTAGTCTTTGTGTTTATAGAGTTACAGACAACTGGTGCTTATTAATTATTAGTAGTAGTAGTTATTATTACTAATAATTTCTCGTGTGTGTGTGTGTGTATAGGGAATGGCCCTGCATCAGAAGGTGGCTAGCGAGCGCTCCAGCGTTCCTGGTCAGGCTCAGTCCTTTCTCGCCCAGCAGAGGCAGTTCACACAGGCGCGGAGATGCCTGGGAGCTCGCCTTCATCCCAGATAACACACACACACACACACACACACACACACACACACACACACTCACACACACTGTGAGAGCAGCGTAACTCTCCTGCCTTCCCTCTCGCTGCTCTGCTGTAAAACACTTCCTGTTTCCTCCTGGTTCACTGAGACTCTTCATGCTGCTGGAACACATCTGTCTGATATTTGGACGGAGCTCCTCCACCTCATCCTAAAGACGCTCTCAGGAGCGAGGAAAGCATCAACGCTGTCGTCTTTCCTCTCGTTTTTTTGGGGGGTTTTTCGTTTTCCGTCAGAAATCAGTCGGGTATCAGGGAATTCATAGAACGCTGATTATTTTGAGCGTAAGTGTGTGTGTCTTTAAAGTCAGACAAAGTGCGTCTGACTTTAAATTTTTTTTTTCCCCCTTTGATCTGTAAGATGTGATTGATCTTGGTCCTTTTTATTTTTGTTTGCTCTTGTTTACTCTTTGTTTGTCTTTCGTCTTGTTTTTATTCTATTTATAGTATTTGTATTTATAGAGAGTAGAGACTAGTTATAGTATTATTATTATTACTAATAATTTCTCCTCTTTTTTTTTTTTTAAATGTCTTTTTCAGCACCTTCTCGTGAGTAGATTAAATACATGCCGAGCTTTAACTTTATCTCGTATCTTGAACACGTCTCTGAACCTCGAGTGCTCACTGCTCCTCTGTTTAGTAAAGTCAGGTAGGTGAGGAGGGTGCAGGGTTTACTGCAGGAGATCTTCCACACACTTTAAACCCACGTGAAGAAGATCTTCATAGAGCTTGATTTGTGCACATGCTAGAACATCCAAAGATCACGTACCGTCGTGTGCCTCTCAATTTTATGGTAATAGTTTAGTGAAGAACCACCCAAGTCTGGTGTCCCAATACTTTTGCTCGAGTAGCGTGTACGTGTTAATCTGGGTAACGAAAAAGGCCAAAAAGTCTCCAGTCGGATTCCTTCTGCCTCTGATGTTCAGTTTGAAGGGAATTTCTACCGTGTTGAAGCACCGATGACTCAAAACTCACTACATTTTATTTCGTACTTTAGCGTCTACTCGAAGTTCCATTTCTTTTTCTTTTTTTAAACGATGAATTTTCTTTTTATTTGATTTGATCGTTTTAAAGCTGTGAATGAACACAAACACTGCTGTTTAGATTTAACACTAAAATAATGTTTTCTGTCTCCGGAGAAAAAAAACTAAACGCTTGAACGAAAGAACACGAGTGACCCGTTACCTTCTGTTCATTAGGGGTGTGTGTGTGTGTGTGTGTGTGTGGGGCATCTGTTAATGAAGCACTACTATATACTATATGAATGGATTGTTTTGTTGGTACACTGGACACTTTGATATGGAGGTGTGTGTGTTTGTGTGTGTGTGTGTTTGAGGGAGATTCCGGTGCGTGGACACTCATGTCAGCGTTTTCTTTTTTTTCTTCTTTCCTCTTCATGCAATAAAACACTGATGGATGGACAGAACCTGTGTGAAGCATGTGTGGTTTATTGTTCTTCATCAGATCCTCCAGTGTCGGTGTGAAGGCACATTTCCAGGACGTTCCAGAACCGTGATGCTTCACAGCGGTTGGTCCGGAAGCAGGATTGCAAAATTCTGGGATTTTCAACATTGGAAATTTTCAATAGGAATTAATGAGTATAAAGAAACCTGCAAACGTGTGGGTGAGTCTGTAACAGGGAACTTAGGCCACGCCCCCTTATATTCACTGTGGGTTTCGTCAAAAAAGCAGCTTTTTATACTCATCAAATGTCTTTATTGTTTATTATTAGTGAAACTAAACTCCACATAGAGCAGGAAGACAATATTCTTGTAAATGTTTTAAAACGTGTTTTCAATGACGTTAATCTTTAGAACAGGTAACTTTTGCCGTGTTTCTGCACGGACGGTTTTAATCGCCGGACGTGCGCGTCATGGCGGATTACGGTGCCGATTTGAGACTCGGTGCATCAGCAGAACAAATGTTTATCGATTAAAATGAATCTTTTTGTACGTCCCAGTAGAGAAAAAACGTGTCGCGCCGAAGGTTTTAATTTCGCCTTTTATGTTAATTTATTTATATTCGTAATAAAAACGGTCAAACAGAATAATGTCAAAAAATACAAAAATGTTTATAAAAAATTATATTCACAATTAAATTTAAGTGTTAGCGTTAGCGTTTGCTTGCATCAGATGATGACTAAACAAATGTTTATATTTGTTTGCATATAATACAGTTTATATAAATTTCCCAAAAATTTCCAACTTGGAATATTTCCCAGATGAAGTTCCCACAGAAAGTTTCTGGAAATTTAGCAGAAATTTTTTACCTAATTGTACCTGTAATCCTTCGTTTTCGCAGCAGCTCTGAGAGAAGTGCATTTTTACATGAACGTTTATGGAAGGAGTTTTTCCATTTCTAAATGACGTCTTCAGGACGATTGAGAAGCTCAGAAGAAGAGAAAATTCTGGGGGACATGTCGTGTTTGAAAACCCTTGAAGGCAGGTGGTAACAGTGACTCAGTGAACGTTGTTGATTTGTGATATTCTTCCATTGTTTCAGCATTTCAATTCAGTCAGTCACGTGGCAGGATCAATGGTATGGACGAAAGTATGTGCACCCCTGACAATCGCACCAAAATGTTATCCAAAATCTAACCACAACTTTTGAAGCACACCATCTTTACCCGTTCTGATGATACAATTAAACCTTCACTGGAACACATTTGCACAAAATGGGCTCTGTGATCGACCTGGTGTGTGAAGGTTGGAGTGGAAAATTTTGAACGTTCTACACAAAACTCTGCTCAATTTTCTCAACCCTAATAAACACCTTTTGGGATGAATTGGATCTGAAAGCTGCTCAAACAAATCTCCATTCCTGGTCTCAGAAAATCCTCTTGTAGCTGAAAGAACACAAATGACCAGACCCACACACCAGGATTTTGGGGGCAGTGGTGGTTCAGTGGTTAAGGTTCTGGGTTCCTGATGTATAGGGTCAGGAGTCCAAGCCCCAGCAATGTTAAGTCGCCCCTGTTGGGCGCTTGAGTGAGGCACGTAACCTGTTCTGAGAAGCTGGGATATGCAAAAGTGATTATTCTTTGGGATTAATAAAGTTCTCTGAGAGAAATCTAGTGGAAAGCCTGCACCATACAGTTCATGTTGTTAGAAGGCTGTTGCTGTAACCAATCAGAATTCGAGTTGGCAGCATTGAGGCCATCTCGCAGGCATCCAGTAACGTTAGCGTTTTCACGTCCTTTGATCAGATGGTCAGAGAGTGCACTAGTCAAAGCTCCTCAAATTGATAAATCTACTGACGATGGAGTTGCGTTCCAATGACCCCATCGTAACAACATCTTTGTCTCGGTTTCCAGAGACGCTGATAAAAAGGAGAGAGACGAGAGCGATAATTGGGTTTTAAAACGGCAAAAATACAGGCAGCTGAACTCTGGTGAGAGTACGACATCTTAACCGGGCAGGGAGACGCGTTTATCGTATCTATATCGTCATTGTAGGATCGAAAAATCGAACCTGTATATCGATAAATTAATACAGTGTAGAAATTATTTGACGCAGTGCACCTTCACGTCCTGTAGGTGGCGCCCAAGCGCGTCTGAATTTTAGCACAAACACCCACAGAACGTAGAAGAAGAAAAACGACCCGAATCCAAGATGGCGGCCGGTCGACAATGAAGCGAAAACAAAGTTGTCTGGAAATAAAACCTTTGCGCGGATGAATTCGCGGTTTGGTGGTGTTTTGGTTGGAGTTCGGCGGCTGTAAAGGTTGAAGGAGACGGTGTTTGTTGTGAGAAGAAAAAAAAAAAAGCGGATAGCGTTTTTTTTTAGCGTTTTATTTTTTTCTTCTTCGTTGGTTTTTGGTTTTGAAGAAAAGACATTGAAGGAATAATCACCGGAAGTTGAAGAAGGAGTGAAAATATGGAGGAGAAAAGAAGGAGCAGAGAGAACCAGAGCCGCAGCCGCAGCAGCAGCAGCAGCAGTAGTAGTACCGGGAGCAGCAGTGGCAGTGAGTCGAGCAGCGGGCCTTCATCCCCAGCGAACCCCGGCCGCAGCTCCAAAGGGGGGAGCAGCAGAAGCGCCGCCGCCGGTGGAAGTGGAGGAGGAGGAGGTGGAGGTAACGCCTTCGCGAACGACGGCAGCTTCATGGAGCTCTTCAAGAAGAAGATGGAGGAGGAGCGGCGGAGAAAGGAGCAGGACGAGGCGGGCAACGGGCAGGCGACTGAGGACAAGAAGCCCGTTAGCGTGGCCAGCTTTGTAAGGGGGTTTATAAGCAGTGTGTCTCACTTTGACACACACACTCCAGATCAGATCAGAGCAGGGTGTCATACTTAGTGTCAGGAATCATCCACCTCACACACCTCACACCCAGTAGTCTTAGATGATGTTTAAAACATCTGGTTGTAGAGATTTGAGATTTGAGATGTTAGAAAGCTTTTGGTCCAGGTCCACATTAGAGCTTGTTGTGTATGAGATGATGCTCGAGCTCCACAGGCTCGTGCTTACCCGTGAAGCCTGGTGTGTTATTGAGACGGGAGAAAGCGTGTTGAGGGGACGGGTGGATGGCGCCTGGCTGAAGGACAGGCGTTGTCCGGGGTCGGCCCGTGTAACGCTTTCAGTCTTCTCCCCCTAACCCAGGTGGGCAAGCGCAGAGGCGGCGCCAAGTTGGCACTCAAGACTGGAGTGGTGGCCAAGAAGCAGAAACTCGACTCGGAGGTGAATGCGGCGAAAAACGTCCGTCCTTTAAGCGTTTTTTTTTTATATTACGGTTAAGGGCCTTGCTCAAGGGCCCGGCTGTGGCAGCTTGGTGGTGCTGGGATTTGAACCCATGACCTTCTGATCAGAAGTCCTATTGTTATAACTGAACACTGTTTTGCTCGGATATTTGGATGACACGCGCCCTAACACACTTTCTCTTTCTGTGTGTGTGTGTGTGTGTGTGTGTGTGTGTGTGTGTGTGTAGGCTGAGACGGGTAAAGGAGACGCCTGGTCTAAGTACATGGCCGAGGTAAAAAAGTATAAAGCTCACCAGTGCGGAGACGACGACAAAACCAGACCTCTGGTCAAATAAGACTGTGGCCGAGCTGTGTGACGTCCTACACCACACACACACACACACACACAGTCGCATTCTTCTATTCAATTCTTCTTCCTCTTATATTTTCCTCTTTTGTGTATAGGTTTCCTTATTTGTGCCGTGTGTCATGTGACCTGGATGCTTTTTTTTGTTGTTTTGTTTTTTTAAACACATCACTTTGAGCATCATCTTCATCAGTGTTGTTGATTGGAGAGTGTGTGTGTGTGTGTGTGTGTGTATGATGCTCAGTGGTGTGTTGAAGTATCCTGGTCTGATGTCACACCTTTCTGAATCTTTTGTTGTTGTTGTTGGTTTGTTGCTTGTATCATGATGATGGATGTGACCTGAATTCAGCCATTAAAAGAAAAAAAGAAACCGATGAGCTCCGAAACAGCTCGCGTTCTCTTCATGGTGCTGACGTACACGATTCAGCGGCGAGGGAGGGGTTTATAAATCACGTGACTTTAAAATTATTATTATTAATACACACCTGACACTTTAGAGTGATTATGAGGTACACAGTTACCTGGTCCCCATAAACCACCGACACCTGGGGACCGTGTTCATGTGTGTGTGTAGAGAAATTTCAGTATTAATGATAATTTACAAACCGAATCAAGATTCTAGACCCCCTTTCCACGATCACCACGACCTCTGGGGGTCACGATCCTTATCAGGGTAAAATAAACGCTTGCAAGGAACAAATCTAGTATTTTCCCTGTACCCATTTAATGTCAATATTCTGGATAAGCCCCACCCATTTACACCCAGTCTGGATAAGCCCCACCCATTTACACCCAGTCTGGATAAGCCCTGCCCACTGTACACAAGTCTGGATAAGCCCTGCCCACTTTATGTCAATAGTCTGGATAAGCCCCACCCATTTTACACCAAGAGTCTGGATAACACCTGCCCATTTATGCAGAGACTGGATAAGCCCCACCCATTGATAAACACAGGACTGGATAAGCCCCGCCCATTGATACCAGACCTCTGGATGAGACCCAATGGGGCAGTTATCTGTAATCCTTCGATCATTTTTTAATTTTGTTTATTATTATTATTAAATGGTTTCTGCAGGTTTAATGTTCAGAGGGAAAAAGTGTCTCCAATAAACAGAAAAATTCTCGTACACATTCAAATAACACGCCTACTTTTTTCGGTTCGGTGGAAAACACGTCTGTCCATAGAGGACACTGTGTAAAAACCAGACAGCAACTCAGTTCAGAGATCCACTCCAGATGTTCCACTAGGTTTTGCGTGACATTTTGGTAAAGTCAGGTGCAGATGGAGGAGATCCTGCGCAGAAGAAGTGTTTAGAATTCCATCGCAAAAGTGTTCAAATGGGGGTTTATATCAGGAGACATCAAGACCAAAGAGAAATGGGAACATGTCTCAGAAAAGGGCAGGTGTCCCAATACTTTTGGCATTTACACCCTCTCAATAGATTCTGGTACGTGTGACTTGATGTAGATGCAGAAGGCACTAATTAAATATCAACTTAAATCACACACACACACACACACCAGGATCATCCTGCAAAGTCTTTGTATTTTTTTTTTCTTCCTGGGACTAACTATTGCTTCTTGTTTCGCTAGTGTAGAGGGTCAGCTCAAGTAAACAAACTTCAGAAAATTCAAGTACAATACAAATGTCAGCGCCCCCTGCTGGCGCCCGGATATAAAACTCCTCGTCCTTTTGTTCCGTGGGGGCCATTTAATTATAATAATAATAATAATAATAAATCATCAACAACTCCACCCAGAACAGCACCAGAGACATGGACCTGCACCTGAGAAAGGGAGAGATCAGTTCATCCGTCCAATCCATCCGATCGTTCTGATTCTACAGAGTTCATATTCCGCACCGTGTGCGTCTGCGTATCCACACACGTCGAATGCTTTACCCCTCTCACTGTCCACAGCGATTAAGGACTGTGTGTGTAAACATTAGCAAAAACGAATGAGAGAAAGCATCCAGGCCAGGGATGTTATTATTCATTCTATTCCGAATATTCGACAACACCCTCAAAAAAAACAAAAAAACAACGTAAACGGCTGTTCAGTCTTATTGGTTAAGCCTGCGGTCCATGCGTACGCAGCGCGTCGGTGCGACCCAGTAATCCGGCGTCGTCCCAGTGACATCACAGTTTCCTCTTTATATCCCCGCTCTGGCTTTGATTGACATCTGAAACAGGAAATGCAGATCAGTCTTCCGAACCACAACATGATAGAGGGAGACGAGGAAACAATTAACACCAACCCGATACATGCGACCACCACCAGACAAACACAGAACAGCCACCAAGCACGTGAGAATGAGGGAAGAAAGTAGAGAAAGAGTGACAAGGAATAAAAGAGGGAGGTAGAGATGAAGGGAAGGAAAGAGACAAATAGGAGAAGGACAGGATGGAGGGAGAACAGACAGGGGAACATTGGATGTAGAGGAAGAGAAGGATAAAAAAATGGAGAAGCAGAGTGACAAGTAGAGAGATTGAGAGTTGGCTGCAGCGGAAGAGAGAAAGAAAGAGGGGAGACGAGGAGGGAACGATTACCTGAGAAAGCAAGCTGCAAGTGCGGAGGCAGAGCAGCACCTGACATGAGACCCTTTAACAGATCTGAGGAGACAGACGGAGAGAGACAGACAGACAGAGGGAGAGAGAGAGAGAGCAGGAAGACAGGAAGCAGGTTAAACAGGAAAAAAAAAGACAGGACACAGGGGGGAGAGAGAGATATTTCAGAAGGAAAACACAGAACAAACACTGAAGGACAAAGGAGCAGACAGACAGACAGTGTCGGGGGGGCGGTCTAAAGGATTCTACAGCAGCACAGGAGACGAGGAGGAACACGGCGAGGACGTCACGCTGCGTCTCTAATAGCGTTTTAGGACGCGTGTGCAGATTTGTGCAGCGAGATTACTTGAGATACGGCTGGCGAATCGTGTGTTCACGTGTCTGGTACTACGTAACCATGACGATGCTATTACAGGCTAACAAATTTAGAAGCTTCCTGTTTTCAAAATTTTATTTCAGACCAAAAACAAACAAGTTGTTAGCAACTGACCTTATCTGAGTTCCCCACCCCCCACCCCCACCCGAGAGACTCGCACCTATAGCAGAAAACTGATTGGCTGTTGGTCTCATTTCTAGTCGTAATACAGCGAAAGAAATAAACTACCAACCAAACCCTTTTAAAGTGCCGCAGGACACCGGAAAATAAAGATCTGTTTAAAAAGACCTAAACCAGCGATATCGAAGCCTTCTCAAGGCATGAATTTTAGTTTTTTAGGACCCTGTGGAAACCCTTTTGAGGCGTGTTTGTGATGCTCACTGGGCTGTAGGCTGTATCCTGAGCTGCTCTGGTTAGCAGTGTTGGCTCCAGCGCTAGTTCCTGTCACAGTGGGCAGGTTCAGCAGGCCGGGGAAGGCGAAGGGCAGGGAGACGGGGGTGATTCCTCCCAGCATTCCGAAGTTCAGCGCACCTGGACCCAGGAGACTTGCGCTGGATGACGCCACCTGAAAGCGTTTGAAGACACGTGAGACACAGAGGATAGAAGGCTCAGACTTTTTAGAAGAACAGATAATGGTGTCCTGTACCTGTGCTAGCTGAGAGGACGTCACCGAGGGAACGGTCATCAGCGGCTTCGGCCCCTGATTGGTCACGCCGGCCGTTCTCTGGCGAGCGGCGTGATTGGCCGTGGAGGGTGTGTGCTTGGCGACGGAGGTTGAAGTGCTAGTTATGCTGCTGCTGTTCACCTGAGAGGGAGTCTTCTGCTGCCCCACGGGAGTGCTGTATCCAGCGCCCGAGAACCCCGCGTGGAATCCTGGGGTTTTAGGAGAAAACTGGTGCATGCTGGGTAATGTGGGCGTCCTGGAGAGGGCGGGCGACGGGGAGCTGACGGGCGTGACCCGCGGAGTGAGTTTGAGGATAGGGGAATTGGAGCTGTGGGGTGATTTAGTGAGGGTGGCCTGCATGGGCGTGACGAAGGTGGACTGCTGCGTCGGCTGTTGGTGCTGATGCTGCGAAGGCTGCGGTTTGGGGTGAGACGGAGATGAGGAGATTTTCGGCTGCGTTTTGGCGTTGAGGTGCGAGGAAGCAGACGAGGAGGAAGCAGACGGAGAAAACGAGGAGGAAGATACGGCCGTCGGGTGAGACTGAGATAACGCCGGTGTACCGCCGGGACCGATTCGGCCGATGGTACTGCCGTTATTGCCGGGTTTGTGAAGGGGCGTGGCCATGGGGGAATTTAAGCTCTTGTGAGGCGGGACAAGGGGCGAGGACGTGGGTGGCGGCCTGGGTTTGGGGGGAGACGTCGAGCTCATCTTGTTGCTGTTGCCTGTGGAAGTCACGACAATTGAACGCTGAGGCGGCGTCAGCGTGTGTCTCTGCACCTGAGTCAAGCCCATCGTTCCGACCTTCAACCCTCCCGTTACGTCGCTCCTCACGGAAGGAGAGACCGACACGGACGGAGGCCGAGAGATCGCCGGAGAGGGGGAAGAGCTAGAGGACGCGACAAAAATGGGGCCGACAGACACCGAGGGAGCAGACGTCGTGGTGCTGACGGTGCTCTTTTTAGGAAGCACAGAAGTGGACGAACCGACAGAGGAGGCAGGACCGAGGGCCGCGCCCGAGTTCGCGGGTTTAGTGGCCTCGGGAGAGGGCGGGCTGTTGGACTGGATTAACCCCTTGGCGGCGCTACTGAGCAAAGCCAGAGCCTGGGAGATGGAGTCCAGAGACGGGGCACCACCCAAATCCTCGTCCAGAGAGTCCGACAGACAGATAGGCTCAGAGGGTGAGGCGGGGCGTTGAGGGAGGGGCAACACGGTAGAGGGCGTGGCAGTGGGGGTGGCTGACTGCTGGAGCCAGATGCCATCCTGAGACTAGAAGAGGACAAGGATTCAGTAGTTAATACACAAACCGCTATTGAGTTGCTTATACAAGAATAATTACTTACAAGCTAAGAGAGAGAGAGGGAGAGGGAGAGAGAGAGAGAGAGAGAGAGAGAGAGAGACTTACTTTTGGTTTAGCTTTGGGAGTCTTCTTCATTCTGCAAAAAAAAGACCAACCGCTATTGAGTTTCTTATACAAGAATAATTACTTACAAGCTAAGAGAGAGAGAGGGAGAGGGAGAGAGAGAGAGAGAGAGAGAGAGAGAGAGACTTACTTTTGGTTTAGCTTTGGGAGTCTTCTTCATTCTGCAAAAAAAAGACCAAAACACACATTAGTTGGTATCAAAAAGTTCCAAGACTAGTTTTCTAACACCAGCAGATGGCAGCACAAGGCTGCACGCACAGTCACGGGGAGCACCGACCTTCATAATCGCAGAAGGTGTTTGATACACTTTGAAAATAAGACTTCTAATACACGGAAAATCAACGACTGCTAAAAACGAGGTGGTACCAGAAAGTAATTTATCTACGTTTCCACACCGACACCTTCAAAATAGTCCTAGTGTTCCTGCACAAAGCTCAACCCTACTAAAGAAATATCAGTACTAGTTGATCTGGAAGCTGAACTCCACAAGCAAACGGTATGTTTGAGGAACATCAAAGAGTAGACTCACGTGTTTCCTGTCAGGTGGCCGTGAGCCATGCGACTCTCTTTAATCAGCATCCTGTGTGTGGAGGAACAGAACAGGAAGTGAGCTCGCTTCACAAAGAAAGATGTACAGGTACAAACAAACATGATCTCACACACACACACACACACACACCTGGCCTGCATCCAGCCTTTGGGCCAGAGGGGTTTCACCTCTGTCTCCATAAAGGCTTTGAGGTAGTCTTCAGGAGACGGAGAGTTCTGACCCTCAGCCTCGTAACAGCCCAGCTTTGCTCGGACCAGATTACACAGCAGAGTCCTAAACACACACACACACACACACACACACACAATTAGTGTTTCATTTAGAGTCTTATAGGACAATTCTGAATCCTTGAGGTTTTACCTGAGTTTATCGTCCCACACAAACTTCTTGCGGGGTCCCATCACTCTCTTTCCCGGCCTCTCCTCATCCTCCTCCTCCGAGCCGTTCTTCTCTCCCTCCTCCGACTGCTGCCTGGAGTTCACACACAAAACACACACAAAGTGAAGCCAGATATCTACCCTACACACCCACAGTGGATGAAGTGAGTGATGAAGCTCTTACTTCGCCACTTTGGCCAAACAGTCCATGTTATAGCGGGCGATCTGCTCGGGCATAGCGCTGCAGACGGCCAGCTTGAGTTTGAGCAGCGGGTTCCTGAGCCTGTCGTCCTGCACGTTCAGACTGAGCTTCTTCAGACGCTTCAGCAGAGCCTCCTTGTTACACGGCACGAAGGCCTCCAGGTGAGAGTACACGGCCGCACGCACCTCGCCAGGCTGCTCCTGAACCTGCAGCTCAATGCTGCACACACACACACACAAGATCAGGGTTCAAGTGAACCACAATGAACAACAATGATAAGGATTGATAGAACCTCAATCTACAGCTGAACATCAGACATTCCTCACTTCTGACTGGCTGATAGAAAGACAATGTGCTGAGAGGAGTAAATGAGAGACAGATGAAGAGGGGGAGGAGGAGGAAGAGAAAAAGACAGGAAAGAGAAGTGAGACCAAATAGTAGGAGGAGAGTGAAATATTGACAGGAGGAGAGAGTGAGAGATTGCGTGACTGAAGAAGAGAGAGAGAAAAAGAGAGGGAGTGATGGGTGAGAAGACAAACTCACTCTAGCAGGATGTTGTTCATGTCCAGCGTGAAGAACTTCTTCCTCCCTTCCATGTCAAACTGGCGTGACGCCTGTCTCACACACACACATTTTTTTTTAAAGAATATTGAAATAAAAAAAATCACCAATAAAAAACACAAACAATGGAAAGTAAATTGAAACATGTGTGTGTGTGTGTGTGTGTGTGTGTTTACGCACTGCTCGCAGGTCCTCGATGCGTTTGGTGAGGGGGGCGGGCAGGCTGCTGGGCAGCGGGGGAGGGGGGATGAGTCCAGTCCTCTGAACGCGTCCCGCTGAGGTCGCTGCTCTCGAGGCGGACGCACTGCCGTTCTCGCCCTGACCCTCGAGGCTCGACAGCTCGGAAGGATCCAGCAGTGAGAAGTCCAGCTCGTCCATCAGGTCCTGCAGCATGTCGTCGTTCGTCGTACCGAGCAGCGGAATGACGACAGGGTCGTTGGTGAGGTCGGTGAGGTCGTTGCCGGGGACGACGGGGTGAGAGTTGAGGGCCGGGCGGTTGGCGTTGGGGAGTCTGAGGCCTGGGGCCGTGCCGGAGGACCCCGTAGCGGTGGAGACGGCGGCGGGGACGGCAGCAGGGTTCTTCTTCCTCATCTCCTCTTTCTCACGCGTGAAGCGTCGGATCATCGCCGCCAGCGAGAGGGAGTCCTTCATCAGCTTCTTCCTCTTCTTCTTCTCAGGGCGGTTCAGAGCAATCACGCTTAGGGACAAGAAACGAGGTGGCAGCACGGGTCAATCACACAGACTCAGACAGAGAGAAACACACACAGAGAGACACACACACACACAATCACACACACAATCACACACACAATCACACACACAATCACACACACACACTCGCAGATTTCAAGACTCACCCCTGCTTTGACACTCGATTCTTTCTGGGTTTCTTCTCTTCTAAAACACCATCTTTTTTCTTTCTTTTCTTCATCACTCTCTCCTCTCCCTCCTTCAGCTTCTGGAGTTAAGAGAGGACACAAAACGCAGAATAAAGCAGACGGAAAACTCTACACAAAACCAGAAACACAGATCTGATCGTTCACTCGTTTACAATATTTGCATCCCGAGACTCCGCCCCCTTACACAGACCCGGTCTCGTGGGGACTACCCGAGTGTGGGTGTGAGACGCAGGGACAGAAACCGTGTCAGTGAGATTCGAGGCAGTGTGATGAACCTTGCGAACCTTGAAGTGGTTTCCGTCCTTGACTCCGCCCTCGTCCTCGCTCTCGGACGCAGGTCTGAACTGCAGAGTGCCAGTGTTGATGTAGAAACCGCCCAGTTTGGTGGTGAGGGAGGCGGGGACCAGTTCATCATACTGGAAGATGACAACAAGAGTCAAAAAATAAAAAACACAAGAAAAATACATACACGACCAAAAGTTTAAGGACACATGACCATAAGATTGGTATGTGAAACTTATGTGAAGGTCCACTCCACTCTTCTGGGAAGATGTTCCACTAGATTTAGTGGAGATTTGTTCAGCTACAAGGGTGTTGGTTAAATCAGGTACTGACGGAGGTGAGGGTGAGGAGGCCTGAAAAATTCATCCCAAAGGGTGTTCAATAGGGTTTATAGCAGGAGATCTTTCACACGCTTGTGAAGCAGATCTTCACGGAGCAGCGATTTGTGCACGGAGGGGGGGGATGGGGGGGTTTCCTGTTTCGAGCAAAGAAAAAAAAAAAAAAAAAAAGGATGTGGGAGAAGAACCTCTTATGTCAGGTGTCCCAATACTTTTGGGCATATCTACATCTAAGTCTGGTATGAACAGAAGAACAGTTTGAGGTCCTGCTTCATCCTGAAACGCTGCATGGACCGAAAATAAATAAAATCAATTAAAAAAAAAAAAAAGCGCGACTCTCACAGCTTCAGAGTTGTCGATGAACGGATCCGTCTCGTCGTATCCGTATCCGATGTCGATGAGATCCTGCATCCGATCTTTCTTTTTCTTCTTCCCGGTGCCGCCCTGTCCGACGGGAGATCGGGTTAAAGACCAACATCAACTCACTCAACACACGCCGAACGGGACGTGTTTAATGTGCAGCGTACGTAAAATGACGTGACCAATCAGAAGCTCCCGCCTGCAGCCACTTACATATTTACTCTCGAACTTCCTGGCCAGAGCTTCGACTTCTCGTCTTTCTCGGTCCTGATCAGCCAGCGGGTCGTTGGGGTCCAGAACCGGAGTCAGTCCTTCGGGAGCTGCTTTTCTCACCTGCGGAGGGGAACGAACAAAATAAAAGATATGCAGAAGCCCTTTGAAGCTCCTTTCAAAAAGATACGGTTTAAACTAAACGGATACATTTGAAAAATAAAAAAAGGTTTCAAAAAACACAAAGTAAATAAACGTGTGAAGGAGTAACTTCGCAGGACGACAGACTTGACGGGTGCACAAACTTTAGATCGCACCCTGAACAAGATGAAGGAACTCCAGACTCGAACGTGTCACAACACACGTGACCTCGTTCACAACATCTCTTTTTGTTGTTGTTGGAAAGATACTTGTGCTCGTGATTATTATAATAGAAATCAGTGTTTGAGTTATTAATCAGTGTTCTGAGGGTCCATTCGAGTCTCAGTACTTTGGATACTTGAGCACATTCGAGGGAACTCAATTGTACTTTAACTCAAATTAAAGTTTAAAAGGGGGCACTAAGTGAAGCTCCACTTTAACTCGATATGGTTTGTGTACTTCTGTGAGGGACTTGAGGGAGTGTTGAGCCCCAGGCCTGTGGAGGTGTGTAGAGAGAGAGAGAGAGAGAGAGAGAGGTCTTGCCTGCTGGGTGGACTGCTGGATCAGCTCGGTGTAGCTGAACTCCGTGGAGCCTTTGTCACTTGGTTCGGATAGAGACAGGCTGAGCCTCACGGTGGATTTGGTCTCGGCGGAAGTGGCGGCAGCAGCACCGGAGTCACCCCCGGAGCTCTTCCCGTTACTTATCATCGCTCCATCCCTCCCCAGGTTGTGGTGTTGTGGGTGGTTTTGAAGCCCGCCTTCACCCTCATCCTCCCTCCGCCGCTTCTTGGACTCCGGCACGGGGTTCGAGGTGTTATACGAAGCCAGAGTCACGAAGGGCACTTTCCTCGGGTCGGCCATTAGAGTAGAGACGGGACACAACGGAAACTAGCCGAGAAGACTAGCTTTAAGCTAGCAGAAGTAACTTAACCGCACGAGCTAGCTAGCATTTAGCATACAAAAAAAAAACCCGATTAAGCTAACGTGCTAATGTTAGGAGCTAGCCGGCTAAGTAAACATGTAGCTTAGCAGACAGGCTAATCCGTAAAACTGACTGAACTGATCTCTCCTCCTCCTGTCTCGTGTTCCGGCGTCCCTCTTCCTCTGGATCTCCTTCTCTCAATGCGGAACTCAGACCGGGACTCGGGGATGGAGTTTAAGGCGCCGGAGCTTCTACAGGAGCCTCTGTGGCGGCGGCCATTTTAAACTCTCACAAAACGATTTTTTTTTTTACTCTGCAAAGGGGTCACTGCGCATGCGCAATGGACCGAGTCGGAACTGGAGTATTGGAGCGGACCAATTGGAAGTCAGAGCGCTTTTTTTTTTTTTTTTTTTTCAGGATTTTCTGAGGCTCCGCCCACTGCCTGCAAACTCGCGCGAAAACGAGGCGGTGCCGCGCGAATATACTGATGATATTTCATTTGTATTAATTTTATTTTTATATTCTATCTGTATTAATTTTTAGATGTTGGACAGTCGTAAAATAAAAAGCATTTCACTACATGTCGTACTCTTTATTGATGTGTAACCAATAAAATTATAATAAAATACAATAAAATCATCTTTATAAAATATTATATATTTATTATAAAAGGAAATAAACCACGATTCAAGATTTCTGATGTACTTTAGAACAGAGAGTGATATGAAACACACACACACACACACACACACACACACACACATTGTAAATGAAGTTGTCTAATCAAATAGAGAAATGAAATTAGACCTAATTCTGATAATAAATTCTGAACAAGTTTGTTTTAAAGCATTAACATTATTATGAAGCTTCTTTATTAATACGTTCGAGGATCAGTTTCCTGTTTTGTTTTGTTCTGTAGAGATTAAAGAGTTAAGTTTATTGTTATATGTAAAGGAAACACTTTTTCTGTTACACCAAACAAAGAAATTCTCACTGTGCATCCTCCAAGCAGCCGAACATACATTAGGAACATTATTGTGTGTGTGTGTGTGTGTGTGTGTGTGTGTGTGTGTGTGTGTGTGTGTGTGTGTGTGTTGGTATTCTTATTGTAAAGGGATGTAGTGTGTTATGAGACACACCTCTCAGGGCAGAGGGTAAATCTGTGTCTTGGTGATGGACAGAGGGAGTGGATGGGTGTCTTTCACAAACCTGATGACTTGTGGGTATAAACTGTTTTCTAGGCATCAGAAACAAAATGATGTTTATTTTTGTGTTTATAAAAATGATTTTGGTTTCAAGTTTTAGTGATTATTGTTGAGGAATTTATTCAAGGATCTCATTTATGGATTGTGATACAGGTGTACTAGAGAATGGCAAGACAATGAAAATGCACAAAGGTGCAAAAATCCTTTAGGAACAAAACTGTACGTGAAAAATCCCAGAAGAGATGAAGAACAGAAGGAACATAAAGGGTTCGTCCAGAAAGAGAAAATAAAAACCAGATTCTAGTTTTAAAAGGATGAACTATAGACAAAGAAACCAGAGATCTAAAAAATGGATTAATGTATTGAACTTGAACCAATAAATAAAAAATAAAAAACACCCTCTCCTCCAGGCCTGTAGGTGGCAGTCACGCGTTCGTTTTGCGTTAAATAGAGCCGTAAACATAAACAAATGAAACGTCCCAATCCTCCAGGCCTGTAGGTGGCAGCAAAACAATAATGATTCGCATTAAATACAAAACAAAGAAGAAAACGCGGAAGTGAATGAGTTTTGGTTTTTGAATGGTATGAAATATTTATAAAATATAAAATAATGTTAAACTTTAAAAAAATTAATTAGTGTTAAAAGCGAACGATATTGTTTGTTATTTGTTTAAACACTTTGATTTGGCTATTTATCCACAAATATGTGTAGTAAGACGTTGTTGTTGTTGTTGTTGTTGTTTATAGCGGAAGATGGACATCCGCTTCACTAAAGGGAAGTCTTCAGTCCTGGAGCGCTCTCTGTCTCGACCCAGGACGGAGGTGAGCCTGAGCGCGTTCGCGCTGCTCTTCTCGGAGATGGTGCAGTACTGCCAGAGCCGCGTGTACTCGGTGTCCGAGCTCCAGGCGCGCCTGGCGGACATGGGCCGGGGAGTCGGAGCGTCTCTGCTCGACCTGGTGGTTCTGCGGGAGAAGAACGGAAAGAGGGAGACCAAAGTGCTGAACATCCTGCTTTTCATCAAGGCACGAGTCCCCTCTTCTTTATGTTTTGAAGAAACAATTGCTGTCGTTTTTTTTTAGACTTTAATGGTCATGTAGGTGAAGGAAACAGAGGTGATGAGGAGGTGATGGTAGGTATGGTTTTAAGGAGAGGAATGTGGAAGAGCAGATGGTGGTAGATTTTGCTAAAAAGGATGGAAATGGCAGTGGTGAACACTTATTTTAGGAAGAAAAAGGATCATAGGGTGACGTATAAGAGTGGAGGAGGGTGCACACAGGTGGACTATGTTCTATGTAGAAGATGCAACCTGAAGGAGATTGGAGACTGTGAGGTGTTGGCAGGGGACAGTGTAGCTAGACAGGTTCGGATGGTGGTCTGTAGGATGAAGAAGAGGAGGAGAGTGAGGACTGAAAGAAGAATAAGATGGAGGAAGACTGTAGTGTGAGATTCAGGGAAGAGGTCAGACAGGGACTCGGTGGATTTAGAGAAAGTGTACGACAGGGTGGAGAGAGGAGTTGTGGTATTGTATGAGGAAGTCTGGTGTTTCAGAGAAGTATGTGAGGGTGGTGCAGGTCATGTATGAGGACAGTGTGACAGCAGTGAAGTGTGCAGTAGGAACGACAGTCTGGTTCAAGGTGAAGGTCGGATTGCATCAAGGATCGGCTCTGAGCCCTTTCCTGTTTGGAGTGGTGATGGACAGGTTGACGGGGAGGTCAGACAGGAGTCTCCGTGGACTATGATGTTTGTGGATGATATTGTTATTTGTGGTGAGAGTAGGGAGCAGGTGGAGAAGATCCTGGAGAGGTGGAGATATGCACTGGAGAGAAGGGGAATGAAACTCAGTAGGAGTAAGATAGAATACATGTGTGAATGAGAGGAAGGGCAGTGGAGGAGTGCGGTTGCAGGGAGAAGAGGTGGAGAAGGTGGAGGAGTTCAGGTACCTGGGGTCAACAGTGCAAAGTCATGGAGAGTGTGTTAGAGAAGTGAATAAAAGAGTGCAGGCAGGGTGGAGTGGGTGGAGAAGAGTGATAGCAGGAGTGATTTGTGATAGAAGAGTATCTGTGAGAGTGAAAGGGAAAGTTTATAGGACTGTGGTGAGACCTGAGATGTTGTATGGATTAGAGACCGTGGCATTGAGTAAAAGACAGGAGGTGGAGCTGGAGGTAGCAAAGCTGAAGATGTTGAAGAAATGAGTTTATTAGAGTGACAGCTCATGTGGGACGATTTGAAACAGTTCGATATGAATACGTGTACCGTTACACCCCTAGTAGACCGTTACGAGAAATTTGTTGAATATTATCTAGTGTGTGTGTGTGTGTGTGTGTGTGTGTGTGTGTGTAGGTGTCTGTATGGAAGTCTCTATTCGGTAAGGAAGCAGACAAGCTGGAGCAGGCCAACGACGACGACAAGACGTACTACATTATCGAGAAGGAGCCGCTGGTGAACGCGTTCATATCGGTGCCAAAAGAGAACAGCACGCTGAACTGCGCCGCCTTCACCGCCGGCATGGTGGAGGCCTTCCTCACCCACAGCGGCTTCCCCGCCAAAGTCACCGCCCACTGGCACAAGGGCACCACGCTCATGATTAAATTCGACGAAGCCGTCATCGCTCGAGACAAGCAGCTGGACGGGAGGTAGAGAGCAGGACAAGGACGAGGAGCGGACAGGAAGTTAACGTGTGCATGTTTTACAGAGTCACACAGTCGTTTGTCGACTTCGAACCGCAAACAGGAAGTGACACGCATACAAAAGTTGTACTTTTACCGTACGAGGAGAACACACGATTATATACAGTACAGACCAAAAGTTTGGACACACCTTCAAAGAGTTTTCTATATTTTCATGACTATTAAAATTGTAGATTCACACTGAAGGCATTAAAACTATGAATGAACACGTGTGGAATTATATATGGAATTATATACATAACAAAAAAGTGTGAAACAACTGAAAAATCTCATATTGTAGGTTCTTCAAAGTAGCTACCTTTTGCTTTGATTACTGCTTTGCACACTCTTGGCATTCTCTTGATGAGCTTCAAGAGGTAGTCACCTGAAATGGTCTTCCAACAGTCTTGAAGGAGTTCCCCGAGAGATGCTTGGCACTTGTTGGCCCTTTTGCCTTCACTCTGCGGTCCAGCTCACCCCTAAACCATCTCGATTGGGTTCAGGTCCGGTGACTGTGGAGGCCAGGTCATCTGGTGCAGCACCCCATCACTCTCCTTCTTGCTCAAATAGCCCTTGATGCCTTCAGTGTGACTCTACAATTTTCATAGTCATGAAAATAAAGAAAACTCTTTGGATGAGAAGGTGTGTCCAAACTTTTGGTCTGTAATGTGTGTACATGATTATGATATAACAGGTTCAGTCATTAGAGGATGTGTGATGTGTGTGAGGGTCTTTTTTTTCCCACAGCTTGGATTATTATATATATATATATATATATATATATAAATGCATGTCGTGTATAACTGTAAACTATTTTTTTAACAAATAACCTTTTAATAAAATGTAGTATTGCATCCCTAATGTATAAAAAAAAACAGCTGTGACACTGTAACGTAAATAAAACCAGAATGCAATGATTTGCGAATCTCAAACTCATAATTTATTCACATTAGAAGATAAATATAAATCAAATGTTTAAATTGTAGAGAAAATTTACCTCTTTAATGAACAAAATAAGCTCATTTCCCCCATAAAAATTTAGACAATCTAATCAATACAATACAGTCGAGGTCACGTGGTGTGTAACCACGTGACTAAACCCGGAAGTGCTGTTCGATATTCCCGCACTGTTGACGTCTGTGCTGTTCTGAAATCTGATCCTCGGTTTTTATTTCTTCCATTCCTGCTGCTTTAAATGGCGATACAATAAGATTCTCTTTTTTATTATCGTTAATATTTTAGAGGTTTTTAATCTGCATTAACATTTGCAACGCGTTTGCATGGCAACCTCTCTATCAAAACAACAGCATCCAGCGCGAGAGGAGGAGGAGGAGGAGGAGGACACGGGTTTGTTTACCAGCTCCACATTTCTTCATTATCATTCATTTATTTACTATTTCTATTGCTGTGTTTGTTTATTATATCTTCGAGCATCTCGACAACATCATGATCTCTTGCTACAGAGAAGGAAAGACTGCTGACATCTGTGACCTTTGACCAAAGTCCTGTTGACCTCTGTGATGGAGGTCACGGCAACCGACCTTCTCTGGACCTTCAGGGGTCGTCTCTTCGGAAAGAGGTGGACGAGGAAGACCTGGCGGAGGAAGAGGCTCTGCGGAGGAAGATGAAGTACTTCTTCATGAGCCCGTGCGACAAGTACCACGCCAAGGGACGCAAACCGTACAAGCTGGTGCTGCAGATGCTGAAGATCATCATCATCACTGTGCAGGTGTCCGAACATTACTTAGTCTTCTGTACAGCTGAGCTGAGAGTTCACATGTGTGTGTGTGTGTGTGTGTGTGTGTAAGTGTGTATATAAGCAGTATCAGAAATGTATACAAAAAAATACTTATTCAGAAGAAATCGCACAGTCACAGGGAGCACCCATAAGTCAAAAACACAGGGAGCTCTGTATTGCTCTGTGAGGGGAAGGTGATCGTGTGTAAACATACGTCTAAATCTCAGATCTTCAGAGACTCTTTACCATGAGGTCCATGTTGAACATCCAGCGGTCAGTATGAGAGAATTCGACTCAAAGCACCAAACTGCTCGAATACAAGATACACAAATGTGCATGGTCCTGACAAGCAGATAAACACGTGAACATGATGAATAGGACGTGTGGCTTTGTATATTTACACCACTAATCTAATCAAGGTTAATCTCTCTCTCTCTCTCTCTCTCTCTAGTTGGTGCTGTTTGGTTTGAGCAATCAGATGGTGGTGATGTTTAAGGAAGAGAACACCGACTCGTTCAGGCATCTCTTCCTGCAGGATTATCAGGACGAGGCGGACGGGTTTGCTGTACACACACAGAGCGACGTCTATCAACACATCAACTACGCCATAGAGCAGGTATACACACACACACACACAAACCAAATATATCAACACAGAAACTATGCCATAGAGCATGTATATACACACACAAAAACAGCCGCATGTAATTTCCATCCCTCACCAGCAGATGGCGCTGTTGTATCACTGTATACAACCTTGATTTATAAAATGCCATTATTCCCTCAGTGATTATTCCCACAGTGATTCCTGCTTCTCATCGATGTCACATAAAACTACATAAATGACATGAAACACAGTTTGGAATGTATTTCTTTGAACTATATTCACTAAGCCCTCCTCCTCTGTTTCTTCTCTCTGTCTCTCGGTCAGTATCTGACTCTTCCTCAGACCGCAGTGGGTCGCTATGCGTACGTGTTGGGCGGGGGAGTGAACGATAGCGCTCTCTTTCTGTGTCAGCGCTTCTATAAGAAAGGCAGCATCGACCCAGTCAACGACACCTTCATCATCGACCCTCACATCATCATCGGTAAACCTCCTCCCTTCATCACATTTATTCTTTATATGAGCATCATGTATGAATTCATGACTCTCTCTCTCTCCATCTCTCTCTCTCTCTCTCTCAGACTGTATAGGTGTTGATCCTCCCACAGACCCTTTAGCTCCTCTCCCTGAACACTACAAGAACTTCACCCTCAAATTCCACAAGTAGGAAGCAGTTCACTTTTTTCAGATGATCCAATAAGAATTAAGTAATTTATATTTATGGAAAATATGGAGAAGGTCAGTAGCAGGTTGTGGTGGTTTTTAACCATTGGACCTTCATTTGTAACCTACCTGAGTGACTTTACTGTTTATAAAACCAATATATAAGTTAGTGTAATTAATAATTATTCTTGCACTGGGTTTTTTTGTGGTTTGTTTGGTGTAATTTGGTCTTTCTGTGCTGGATGGATGGGTTTCACTGATGTTCCTCTCCTTTGTGCTGCAGGCTGATCAACGTGACCATCGAGTTTAAACTGAAGGCCATAAATATCCAGACGATCATCAACAACGAGATTCCAGACTGCTACACCTTCTCCATCACCGTAAGCCCTGATTTTACCTGTACATGTGCTCCGAGGAAATGACACAATGAACACAATGAAATATTGCCAAAAGTATTGGGACACCTGTGTGTTGTTTTTTTGTTTTTTTACTTTCCCCAAAATGTCTCAACTTGCACACACAATTCTATAAGACGTCTTCAGATGCGCCAGCATGAAATTTCACTTCATCTATCAGATCCAAAACCTGTTCCAGCATGACAAAGCCAGCTCCATGAAGATCTCCTTTCCCTGGGTTTTGAGTGGAAGATCTCCTGCTATAGATCTCTGATCTCAACCTCATTTACATCTGTTCCACACAACGATCCCATTTCATATCAACGGCTTGACCGACCTCTGTAATCAAACACGGATACAGATGCTGTTTCATCAGCACAAAAGAAGCGCTGCGGTGGCTGAGCTGCGTTATTGGAAGATGTTGCACAGACAAACTCTTTTTGAGCATCTGGTCACCGTTTTGTCGTTTTTCGTTTTTCTTTGTTGTTTATTATTTTTTTTATATGGGTATAAATATCAAACGTTTCAATATTGTGTTGGTTTTATATTCTTGGTCATCAGTCCAGAGTCAGGACCGAACCTCAACATTTTAAATGTAAGTGAAAGGATTCTTCTGTAACAAGGAGTGGATGACTTATCAAACGTATGTTCTTTTAGATCCTCTTTGATAACAGAGCCCACAGTGGGAAAGTGAAGATCAGTCTGCATAACCAGGCCGTCATCAGAGAGTGCAGGGATCCCAGTGTGTCTGGACACAGTAAGATTACACACTTACACACACTCTTGAGTTAACGTGTGCTAAAACGTGTATTTGGTCACTCAGGGGAAAAGAAATACCTCACGTTAAGGGGTGCTTTGATGTAGTGAATTTGTGATTTGCCAAACAGAATGTCAGCTTGGATGAGGGTGTCTGATGTCGAAAGACCCGAAACATCCAATGACCCCCAGGACACATCACTGATGATGTGTCCCAGTGCATCTAAATTTTATTTTTTTATACTATTAGTTTTCACTAGTTTTCAGTCTCCATTTATTGCTCACAAGCCGAGCCAGAAAGTGCTTGGCCCCCTTAATCACTGCTTGGAGCTTCACAAATTCATAGGTTTTGCCTATTAAACAGCACCGATAGTAAATTGCTGGAACTGTCAGCTATCGGAAAAAAAAAATCCATACTGATAGTTTTTCCGGGTTGCATTATACAGAACAAGTGTGGCCTCTATCTCTCTGTTTATCTCTCTGTCCGTCTTTTAGAGGAAAATCATATGCGGGTGGCATTTGACGTGTTGGTGGCGGTGGTTTGCGGCCTTTCCCTGGCGCTTTGTGGACGATCCATCATCCGAGGAATCATCCTGCAAAATGTATGTGTGAGTGTATGGGTGAGAATCGCAGGAATGAATGGAGGGAAAGATGGAGTGATCAAGAGTGATTGGAATGAATGGAGGAATGGTTATATTTTTAAAGAGATGGAATGAAAGATTTCAAAGATCAATAAAACTAAAATTGATTTGAATTATGTATAGAGCAGTGGATTGGAGGGATAAAATGGTGGCTGGAAAGCTTTATTGAGTTATAGGTGATTAGAGGAGTGTTATGGATTAGTGGAGATGGAAGTGGAGAAACACTTGGATGAAAGAATGGCAAAATCAATGGAGAGGGTTTGGATCAATCGTGTGTGTGTGTGTGTGTGTGTAGGAGTTTGTACGCTACTTCAGGCAGTCTCTGGCTAGGAGAGTGTGTTGGGGAGACCGACTGGAGTTCATTAACGGCTGGTATTTGCTCCTCATCATCAGTGACATTCTCACCATCATCGCCTCCTTCATCAAGATTGGCATCGAGACCAAGGTTTATACATACACACACACACACACACACACACACACACACACACACACAAAACATTAACATAAACCTTAACATTAACTGCTGCTAGATTCTTTTGAAGAAATAGTGACACCCAGTGTTCAAACTAATAACTGCATCTTAAATAGACCTATTTATTTACTTTTATTATTATAATATTTTTTTTTAAGGTTTCAGTGTCCTTTTAGTTATTAGACATTACATTAGTTATCCACAAATGTAGGTGTGTGTGTGTGTGTGTGTGTGTGTGTGTGTGGTAATAAGAACAGAAATCCTGCAATAAATAATAACAATGTATAAAATACAGTGTAGAATCCTCTCGTTTGATGAGTGTGTGTGTGTGTGTGTGTGTGTGTGTGTGTGTGTGTGTGTGTGTGTGACTGTAGAATATGGCCTCCTATGATTTGTGTGGGATCCTGATGGGCACATCCACGCTCCTGGTCTGGGTGGGAGTGATCCGCTACCTCAGCTTCTTCCAGAAATACAATGTAAGTTTTTGAGACGTACAAGTGAAACAGGTACACATAGACTTTGGTATTAACGTGTGTGTGTGTGTGTGTGTGTGTGTGTGTGTGTGAAGATCCTGATCGTGACCCTGAGAGCTGCATTTCCAAACGTCATCCGCTTCTGCTGCTGCGCTGCTGCCATCTATATGGGCTACTGCTTCTGTGGCTGGATCGTCCTGGGACCTTACCATGCAAAAGTAACACACACACAAACGCTCACATTCTCTCACACACACACATTCATACACAACACTCTACAGTAACACCACACACACACACACACACACACACTAAACACTTACAGGAAATAACAATTTCTGAGCGATTTGTGTCACACTGATTTCCGTGTGTGTGTGTGTGTGTGTGTGTGTGTGTGTGTGTGTCAGTTCCGTTCCCTGTCCACGGTGTCGGAGTGTCTGTTCTCGCTGATAAACGGAGACGACATGTTCGCCACGTTCTCGGAGGTGGAGCGCAGCAGCACGCTGGTGTGGCTCTTCAGTCAGCTCTACCTCTACACCTTCATCTCGCTCTTCATCTACATGGTGCTGTCGCTCTTCATCGCCCTCATCACCGGCGCCTACGACACCATCACCGTGAGTCTGACCGGGAGAGATAGAGGAAGGGAGAGATAGAGGGAGGGATAGAGGACAAGATATGTAAGGATAGAGGGATAGAATGAGGGATTGAGAGGGAGATAGAAGGATGGATTAAGTAAGGGATAGAGAGAGGGTTAAACGGAAAGATGGAGAAAGGGGAGGGAGTGAGGAACGGAAGTAGAGTTAAAGGGGGGGATTGAGGGAGAAAAATTGGAAAGTATAGAAGGAGGGGTACAGTGAGGTATAGATGAAAAGAGAGATGGGGATATGAAGGGAGCTGATAGAAGGAGGGTGTAGAGGGATGGATAGAAGGAGGTCTCCCTCTACCGCCCTGGATTGACAGAAGGATAGTGGGAGACATAAAGAGAGACAGAGGGAGAGATAGTTTGAGGTATAGAGGAAGAAATTTAGGAAGAGTAGAAGAAAGAATAGAGGGACATATAGGGGGATGAATAGAGAAAGAGATAGAATGAATGATTGATCGAGTAAAAGTAGGGATGGAGAGAGAGAGCGAGGGAGGGAGGGAGGTATAGAGGAAGAGATAGATGGAGAAATAGAAGGAGGAATAGAGGGAGAGATAGAGTAAGTGAGGTCATCGTGACATCATCACCGGTGTATTCATGATTACACACGTGCAAATGAATAAAAGCCACGCCCTGTGTTCTTTGTGTTTCCGTAGCAACAAGCCCATGAGGCTCCTCATGTATCTGACCTGCACATGTTCATCTCTCAGTGCATGGACACGCCCACCTCAGGAAAGTTCCAGAGTCCGGACCCCCCAGAGTCCTGCTCGCTGTTCTGCTGCTTCAACTAGATAGGGAAGTGTGTGTTTTGGTGTGTGTGTGTGTGTGTGTGTGTGTGGTGTTTTACTTCCTGTTTGTAAAATTGGCCTGCTGTTCTCTTAAAAGTTTCTTTACAGCTACTGTTTCGGCAGGATCGTGTTGCTGGGTCGAAAAAAAAGGGTGGAGCTTAGGTTTATCAGCCAATCACAAACCTTGATCACATGACATCAGTACAATAGTTAACTAGCTTACTAGCGGGGTCACTGTTAGCATGCTAGTGGTCTTGTACATGCGATAGATATCGTCTACGGCTGAAGAGATTAACAGAGCCTTAACATTAACAATAATCTGATTAGCGTTGCGTTTAGCTTGGCTTAGCTAATACTCTTCTGTTTAAAAACGTGAATTAAGCTCCACCCCTTTTGACTTACAGACTCTCGCGTCTCACAATACAAATAATAATATTCAGTATTTTTGTTTGTTCATCCTTAGTAATTACCCGGTCAGGGTACGCTGTGGTTCAGCACACGCCACAAACACGGGTTTGTTTATATTTTAAGGAATGTATTTATAGGCCACACCCACTTTCGATCCAAGTTCAGCGGCATTGTGTTACAAAGTAATGATCGGCGTCCCTCACACAGAAAACCTCCGCCATCCTTATTCACAGTTGGTTCACCGCTCTGTTCATTCTTGTCTTTCATTTCGTCCCTGTGGTGTGTGTGTGTGTGTGTGTGTGTACGAGAGTGAATAGGAAGAGGGTATAGCCCGCAGCTTCGCCAAGGCATCAATATTTATATGCAGGAGCCGAGCGCGTGTTTAATGGAGACTCAGTCGGAGTTTGGCTCCACTGGCCTTTTCATCCACCACGTCCCTGCCGAGAGGGAGAAAGAGAGAGAAAGAGAGGGAGTGACTTCACCCGGGGGGGTTTGGTGGGGGGGTTATTATCCATGTGGTCATTCTCTCTCTCTCTCTCTCTTTCCTTTCTTTCTTTCATCTCTCTGTCTTTCTTACTCGTGTATTTCCAGCTACACAGCATCTTCTCCGATGCTGCAGAAGAAGTGAAGTCGGCCGCATTTTTCACGTGCGTCAGCTTTGCTTAATGTACTGGATTGAATTCAAAAAGCACATTAAGGGACAATAATGAAAAGACGTGTTGTTAAAAAAAAAAAAAAAAAAAAAAACCCAGAGGCTCCCACAGGGGCCTCTGTTTCAGATCAGTAAACAAGTTTTTGCGTTTATTTTTCCAAACGATTCAAAATGAAACGTCTGTGATTTGAAGTTTTACGTCTCAAATACGTCTATTTTAAATACTTACGAATTCGTACTAATTTCTGGCGTTACACTTTAGGCCACGCCCCTTAGCCGAGTCTGTTGTAGTAAAAGACTAGACGGTTACGCGACCGCGGCGACACCGTGGCCACACGAGCCTGTGCTGTTTTAAAGGTGAAAAGGGAGAAAGAAAGGCGGTTTATACTCATGAAACAGCGCCCCTAGTGGACATAATTGGCAGATCGGCGATACTGAGGTTTGAACCTCTTGACCTTCCGATCAGTAAACCAGAGCCAGAACTTTTTTAGATGTGATACAGCTGAAAGGTTTTAAGTGGTAAAGCGCAGTGGTTACGGTTAAAGCCCTTAATCCTCTGCGGTCCAGGGGTGCTGTATGCAGGCTTTTCATACTGGTTCCTTCCATTCAGGAGTCATTTCAGATGCAACCTTCTTATCAAGAAGCTTTAATTTGATCCAAAATTAAAGTATAACACGATTATTTGGCTTTTCTTTTTTAATAGTACCTTCCTTTCTAAAGGGGGTTGTCTTGACCAAACACTAGCCTCTCGGTGCTTGGGCCCCGTAAATCGCTTCTCGAGCGTACATTAATTTGCAGTTCTTTTGTAATGACGTTCCTAACACTATTTGTTTAGCTTTCAAGATTTTCCCGGGAGCGTTCTCCATTAAGGAAACGACGACGTGGCATTTTCCGGAATTTTATTTATTTATTTATTTTCCATTATATTCTACGATCTGTGTAGCGAGTGTCCTAACGTCTCAGCGCAGTGTTTCAGCACAGCTACGTCTTCATCTCGCCTCGCACATCTCTTTTTTTATTTTTTTTTTTTTCCCCCCCATCCCTCTATCTCGGGGTTTGAAGTGTAAATTGCAGGCTCAGGTACAAGACGTTGGTGGGGTTTGTTTTGTTTTTTCCTGAGGGATGACGATCCGTCTGGAGCGCAGCAGACAAGCACGTGGTTCTCTGTCTGCATCTGCACGCACATGAAAGGAGATAAAAAAGGGGAAAAGCCGGGAAACAAAAGGCGAGAACGGAGGCAGACGTGATACCGTGAATCTCTCGAATGATCCACCCTGATTCTGAGGCAGCTGCAGATGTGAACGTACAGTCAGAAATCAGGGGGTTACACACGTCTGGCACGTTTACATCCGTTTGCACGTTTAGCTACTATTTTATTCGCTTTTGGGAATGTTGGAATATTAATGTACCTGGGTTTTTTTTTTTTTATTTCTCAATGTGTAATGTGAACTGACTACAGTGTGTGTGTGTGTGTGTGTGTGTGTGTGTGTGTGTGTGTGTGTGATTGAGACACTAAAAATTGAATGTATTCTCGTTTAAATTAGCATCCCATTTGTTTTTTTTTTAATGTATTTATTTATTCAGATTTACCTTGAAATGTATTTTATATTTTTCATGTGTGCTTTTAATTTTTCCGTTTTTATGCCAAGAAAATCTGAAAAGAATAAGCTCTATAAATAAATCACTTCTACATGTTCACACTATGCCCCGACGTCTGGATCCGTGATTGCGTTCTTTTGTGCTTTATATCCTTTTTATGTAAAAAAAAAAAGAAAGAAATGTCGTCTCTTGTGCATGTTGAAGAGACCAGACCAGACCAGACACACTGCTTCAGCGTCAGGTGATTTATTCTTTTATTTCAGTTCGTTTTTTTTTTTTTTTGTGAGAGAGAGAGAAAGAGATAATCCCTAAGTAAGAGGCGATTAAACCCAACACAGCTGCACTAAACAGGAAGTCATTTAGACCGAAGTGTTAATTGCCAGGGTGTTGCTTTGTGTCTGTGGGTGCTCCAGGGAAAGAAAAAAAAAAAGATTTGGATCGGGCTTGATACTGGATGATGAGAGCGTAAGCGCAGGAGAATACTGGGTAATCAATATACTATAATATATAGAATATTATAGAATATATCAATATAAGATGCTCCACTAGATTCGGTGGAGATTCCCACATTAAATCGTTCTGACTACAGTCCAAAAAAATATTTATTTAATCCAATTTCTGGACATTATCACTTTGTTTTGGTTTTTGAGGTTAAAAATGCATGAATACATTTGGCTTATTTTAACACAAGATTGTTATAAACACATCCTATTCCACATTTAGTCCCTATTTCCTGTTTATATGGAGAATATCATCCACTTTTCTGGGAAGATGTTCCACTAGATTTTGTGGAGATTTCATTTGTGATTTCATTGGTGTTAGTAAAGTCAGGTAGGTGTGGTGAGGAGGCCTGGAGTGTGTGAAGAATTCATCCATATTGAAGGTGTTCAATAGGGTCTATAGCAGAAGATCATTACACACTTATAACCCATGTGAAGTGGATTTGGGTCTGGGATTTTATACACCCGAAGACGTCCTTTACAATTGCGTGCTTCCGAATTTGTGGGAACAGTTTGGAACCACATTTTGTATATACATTGATTTTCCTCTCATTAATCTACGCTCAGTTTCCCATAATGGCAAAGTGAAAACAGAAGTCTAGAAATTAAAATGTGTAAATAAATAATAATAAAAAAGCCGAAATATCATTTGGTGCTCCTTTGGCAGTAATTACAGCCTGAATAATACAAGCGTTTGTGACCATGTCATCTATTTCTCGTTTGTTTCTAGTTTAGAAGCGTAAAATTCGTACATAATAAGCAATTCATTGACAATATATTTAACATGGATTTTAGAATTTTTAGCAATGTTTTTTTCCATATTTGTTCAAATATTTGTGCTTTAGTAGAAGAGAGTTGATGGACAGAGACTAGAAGACTAAATCTGCCTTCAGCTCCAGTTTTAAACAGTGACCTTCAAATACTACAGAAGATATCAAACATTTATTGACTTTATTTTAGTCTGTAAGTCCGGAACCGGACCTCGACCCAACCCTTCCTTTACAGTACCTGACTTGGTTTCCCATTTTTTTTTACATTTCTCTTAATATCTACTGTTTGAAATATCAACATTGTGATTAATATACATAAATATACATAAAAAGAACAACATGAAAAGTGGAAAGTAGGACCTCAGTGAATAAGATGTTGAACTTCTGATCAGAAGGTTTTGAGTTTAAATCCCAGCACCACCACTGCACCCACTGCTGAGACCTCCAGCAAGGCCCTAAACCCTCAACTGCTCAGTTGTATGAATGAGGTAACTGTATAATTTGCTCTGAATAACGCCATCTGCCAAACACAGTAAATCTAAAAGCGCTACACACACTATTCTCCAGTAGACTTCCAGTCAAAACGCATCAAAGCGCCAGTGTTTCCTGTAATTTCACACTAGAAATTTTTACAGTAAAGTAACAGGACAGCAGTGTGTCCCATTTTCTAGACTCTGTCATCTATTATTTACTGAACAGCAGAGCAGGACACAGGACCAGGAAGCACTTACCCTACAACCCAAGAAAGTGTGTGTCCATATATATATATATTTATATATATATATATATATATATATATGTGTGTGTGTGTGTGTGTGTGTGTGTGTGCAGGTCTGTTGAGAGTCTAGCCCCAGGGGAGAAGCCAAAATTCACTGAAGCACTGGAGCGTCAGGAAGCTTGTCTCCGTGTTGTGCTTTTAAAACCGCCTCATCATCTGTCAGTCACTCGACCCCGAGCTGGCACAGAGCGATCCCAGAGCAACGCAGTCGTGTAAAAGCCTTTATTACCTCGCTTTGAGTCTGCTAGGGGTATTTTTTTTATTACACAAAGACCCTGCATTAGCATGCAAAAAGGTTGTCTTGACATTGCATTATGCCGTACTGAGGGAAATACATTATGTTACTTCAGTGTGTGTTGTTTTATTTTACACTTGGACACCTCAGAAATTGATCCATCATGGCTTTTATTAAAAAAAGCCACAAAAAAAAAAACTGTAGCAAAATTATTGCCATAGTGGCAACTGTTAGTGTATACAGTATAGAAGGACTATAAAAAAACGTCCCCTGGATTTTTTTTGTTGCTTTAAATCTTTTTATTGCTTTTCAACTATACACATAAATTCGATGTAACAGAAAGAAAAAAAATTCAGCATTTCACATAAATATACAGTATCACCTTTTTTTACTCCAACACAATTTACGAGAAAAATCGAAAGGTCCCCAAAGTCCACCACAAATCCTATATTTAGCATCTCTTCATTTTTGTGCAACAGTGAACAGGTTTGGGCCTCCTGGTTTAAGTGAAGGAAAAATTTCATGCCCACGGGGAACAACTCAAGATTCGTTTTTTTCATTCCTCAAAGACGTTTTTATTTTATCCATCGCATTGGGGTCTATCAGGGTCTATCTGGCAGTTGCTGGAATTTTGTCCCATGTCAATTTAGCTTTATTTTTAAAACTTTTAAAAGATAAATAGATCAATGACATTGAAATGTTTGTTGTTTGTCTGTTGTGTCTGAATGTGTAAATCTAATGGCTATAAGTTTATCACTAATGATTGAGTCACTGGCGACTGCGGCAACAAAACACTTCATGAGACTTCATAAGGAAGAAACCTTGAGAGGAACCAGACTCAAAAGGGAACCATTCCTCATCACTGAATATCCATTCATTACAGTTCCCTCATTGTGGAGGTTCAATGATGGACAAGAACGTGCAAACGTTTGTCCTCATATTCTCAGTGTCTCAGATCAAACCCACTGAGCCGAAACGTAACGTCCTGGTTTTGCTTCCTGCTATTAGCGTGGATTCGCCCCTATCTCTCTGCATGCACCTCTGTAATTTTCCTAATGGGAGATATGCTAATCAGGTGCTTTTCCGGCACGTTCTGGTCTCCAGGGAAACGGCTCTCGCTCGGAGGCGACCCGGTTAGCACGAGCGCTAACCTGCAATGCGTATGCTTTCTTTCTTTTCACATGATTGCCCTCGGTTTTCATCTGCTCCTACTCTGTTGATTATTTATGTGCAGGAAAGAATTCTGAAATTCAGAGGAGTCTGAACCGGGTGTATTTTCTATGCTTACACACACACGCACACACACACACACACCAAGTTCCTTTGTGTGTTTGTAATGAAAAGTGGAACTGTGTGTGTACAGTATTGCGGCAAAAGCATGTCTTGTGCAGGTGCTTTAAGATACCTGAGATGCTTCTGTATTTGACACGAAGTGTGTGTGTGTGTGTGTGTGTGTGTGTGTGTGTGTGTGTGTGTGTGTGTGTTAATAGAGTCTGTAATGTTGTGCGTCTGAGTTCATCTCTGACTGTCTGCCAGATCCTTTGTGTCGTGTTGCCCAGCTGCAGCCTTCGGCGTGACTTCTCCATCACACAAACAAACACACACACACACACATACACACACACACACACACACACACAAACACAAACACACACTGGATCTAATAGGGAAGGGAAGTGAGTGGCGGCTTGACTGCCCTGCCCCTTCCTGCATCTCCAGTACACTGCTCTGCTGCTACCGGTTCACTTCCTCCCTTTGTGTGGGCAGCTGAGCCGAGCCAATACCTCTGTCCCACCGGCCTCCAAAATGCCAGCATTGGCTCCCACTCCGGCTCTGTTTGTCCTCCTGGCATCTGCTGTGCAGAAGAAAATGGACGCGGAGGAGGGAAGGGAGCAACAGGACTGACTCGGGAGCGAGTAGAACATTCTGGCAGTCGAAGGGCGTGTCCCAAGCGTTAGTGTCTGCCGACTTTGTCCACTTTTTGCACGTTCAAGGTCATGAAGACTTACTCAGAAGAGTCTAGAAATTTCTACACTCTGTCACAGGGCAATTTGCATGTTTATTGAGAAGCCGTGCTCATTTGCATGTGCAAACTTTTAAAGACACCTTCTCTGTGTGAAGGAGAACAGATTAGGAGGGAATAACGTTTATTTCAGTAAAAGGTTCAAATAAAATTATTTTAACTGAAGGGTGCACTAGCAAAACTAACAATTATGATGAGTGGTTAGTTATTGGGAACAATGGTGATCAGTGATTGGCTGTTAGGGAAATTGTGATTGATGATTGTTTTTTAGAAGAAATGGTGATTATTGATTAGTTGTTAGGAGAAATGGAGATCGGTCATGTGATTGGTTGTTAGGTGAACTGGTAATAAGTTATTGTTAAATGAAATGTGATCAATGATGTGATTGGCTATTAGGAGAAATGGTGATTAGTGATTGGTGATTGGTTGTTGGGTGAAAGAGTGATTAGTGATTGGTTGTTAGGTGAAAGGGTGATAAGTGATTGGTTGTTGGGTGAAAGGGTGATTAGTGATTGGTTGTTAGGTGAAAGGGTGATTAGTGATTGGTTGTTGGGTGAAAGGGTGATTAGTGATTAGTTGTTAGGTGAAAGGGTGATTAGTGATTGGTTGTTGGGTGAAAGGGTGATTAGTGATTGGTTGTTGGGTGAAAGGGTGATTAGTGATTGGTAGTTAGGTGAAAGGGTGATTAGTGATTGGTTGTTGGGTGAAAGGGTGATTAGTGATTGGTTGTTAGGTGAAAGGGTGATTCGTGTTTGGTTGATAGGTGAAAGGGTGATTAGTGATTGGTTGTTGGGTGAAAGGGTGATTAGTGATTGGTTATTGAGAACAATGGTGATCAGTGATTTTTTGCTGAAAACAATATTGATGATTGATCAGTTAATTAGAACAAGCTGAGTGACTCTTAGGCTACGTCTTCATTAATCCAGATACATTTAAAAAGGAATTCATCTAAAAACGCTCCTTGTCTATCTGTTTCAATC
This sequence comes from Silurus asotus, assembly GCA_024362625.1. Classification (NCBI taxonomy): domain Eukaryota; kingdom Metazoa; phylum Chordata; class Actinopteri; order Siluriformes; family Siluridae; genus Silurus; species Silurus asotus. The sequence continues at coordinate 4,338,305 of MU551630.1, forward strand.
TTCCCAAAAGATGCGTCGTCGTTTCAGAACGCCTCTGCTTTCACGGTCCACACTGTGACTTTGGTTGAGTGACAATGCTGTTTCAGTGTGGATAGAAGGCCAAAACAGAGAGCAAGAAATGCGTTATCAAATTAAAATGTATTAGTGTGGAAATGACCTTGGTCTCCTGGCAAAACTCACATAATTTGAAAAGCCTTATGGGAATCCCACAGGCAACTGGCTACATGGTACCAGCTCTTTAAAATAAAATCTATTCCACATACTGGCATGTGAGACCCTGAACCAAAGTGATGATCCTCAAGGTAAATGAGATTGGAAAATTTTGCCTGGTGAACCAAGAAGGTTTCAATTAAATAAAGGAACTAATACACTATACGTTCCAGCCGTATCTGGTTCTTCTCCAGACTGGAGGCACACAATTGTATAAATGCAGTAGCATGAAATTTTCCCTTCGTTTGAACTAGGAGACACAAACTTGAAAACCAGCACACTAAAGATCTGCTTTACATGGTTTGGAAGTGTATGGAGGATCTTCTTCTATAAAGCTCCAACCCTGTTTTACGATGAATGTGAACGCTGACTGCACCCCAGGCCTCCTCACTTCACCCACAGCAATACCTGATTTTAAAAACACACTTGTGACGGAATGAAATCTCACACAAATCTGCACAAAATCTAGTAGAACATCTTCCCAGCAGCATGGAGGACATTAAAACATCATCTGGGGATTCAATGTGGAATGTTCAAAAAGATTTTAGCGTTAAAATGTATTATGAGAATGTTTCCATCACTTACCAACACACCTTACAGCCATTTTGCCCAGAGACTTACTAACATGTGCCGTGAATTGCTCCTCACCTCAGGACGCCGTGGAGTGTATTGTCCAACTCTTAGTTCTAATCTCGAGCACATGTGGGCTGAGGGTGTGTGCGAGCGTATAGAGACGTATTCGAGTGTGTGCTTTGCATTCAGTAAGAACGCCTACATGAGACGGTAATGCTATCGGACCAAGAGGAACAGGAGGAGAGCTCGCGAGAACCTATTTGAGTTCTGTGTGAGACAAAAGAGGACAAATCTAAACCAGCACAAAACCAGACAGGAGAGCAGACACAGGGAGGGAAAGAGGGAGGGGAGAGAGAGAGAGAGAGAGAGAGAGAGAGGCAGACATGCCAAAACCCACCCTGACTTCTTGTATCTAAAGTGCCAGTCAGACAGAAAGAGAAAGAGGTTTTGGATAAAAAGAGAGAAAAGAAAAGCACCCCAGAATACAAAAGGCTCACATGCGTCAGCGGAGACACGGCGTAAACGTTCGTACATTTTATTTTGAAACAAACGTTTGTTTATTGATGCAAAATATTAAGCATTATTAATAGATTTGTTTGAACAGTGAAAAATATTTGGCAAACAAATGGAAGTTCAGCCAATACGTTGCCAAATAATACAAATTTAAACATTTATCTTTGTCCCATATCGGTCAGATACAGGATTTTAGCTAATCAACAGTTCTGGGAATTCTTTGTTGTATTTTTCACTCTATGATGCGATCCCAAAGGTGTCAAATAGGGTTGGAGATCTATGGCAGGAGATCTTTCACTCTAAGCCGAACAGATCTTCATAGAGCCACGCCCCAAGACCAGGTGGAAAGACTTTGCAGAAGACTGGAGCTTATTATAACAGCACAGAGGGCAATAAATCAGAAATGGGGTGTGAAACTAGTGCACATGGGTGTACAAATATTTTACCCCAGTATACCAGCGCCAGCACAATTCAGGGGCAAGTGGGTATTTATAATAGATACATAGAGCAAAGTGGCCACTTTTTCCCTTCATCTCCATTTACATTCACCCTTTTATCTATCTATCTATCTATCTATCTATCTATCTATCTATCTATCTATCTATCTATCTGTCTGTCTGTCTGCTATCTCTCTGTCTATCTATCTATCTGTCTGTCTGTCTATCTATCTATCTATCTATCTGCTATCTATCTATCTGTCTGTCTGTCTGCTATCTATCTATCTATCTATCTGTCTGTCTGTCTGTCTGCTATCTCTCTGTCTATCTATCTATCTGTCTGTCTGCTATCTATCTATCTATCTATCTGCTATCTATCTATCTGTCTGTCTGCTATCCATCTATCTGCTATCTATCTATCTATCTATCTATCTATCTATCTGTCTGTCTGTCTGTCTGTCTGCTATCTATCTATCTATCTGTCTGTCTGTCTGTCTGTCTGTCTGCTATCTATCTATCTATCTATCTATCTGTCTGTCTGCTATCTATCTATCTATCTATCTATCTATCTATCTGTCTGTCTGTCTGTCTGCTATCTATCTATCTATCTATCTATCTATCTATCTATCTATCTATCTATCTATCTATCTGTCTGTCTATCTATCTGTCTGTCTGTCTGTCTGTCTGCCTGTCTGTCCACCGTGAGTCTACTGAAAGCTTGCAAATAGAAAGAAAGAAAGAAAGAAAGAAAGAAAGAAAGAAAGAAAGAAAGAAAGAAAGAGAAGGGCGGGAACCGGACAGGGCGCGTACTCGGGTTTGGAACTTTTGAACGCGGGAGGGGCATTAAAAAAAAAAACTCGCAATGACATCATCGTTGATTTGAATAAATCTCGACCGCGCTCTGGTTGGCTGGATGTTAGCTCACGCTCCGCCCACTCCTTTCTGTTCGGGCTGTAGTGTGCAAGTGGTCCTGGGTGTCTATGTAGGGCGAAAGTACGGGCGTAGCCATGGTGACCTAGGTGTACTAGGTGACTCCTTGTTTGGATTGAGGTACTAATTAGTACGGAAGTATGTGAATGTAGTGCGCTTGGAGACTGTTCCAACACACCCGAGTATACTAATTAGTACGGAAGTATGAACAGAGACGGGGGCGGGGTTTCCAGTTTGTAGTAGTTTGACCTGACCATACTAATTAGTACGGAAGTATGGAAGCATGCGCGGTAGGGCGTAGTCATAGTGACTGGTATGAATTGAACAGAGACCCTGTTAGGAGAGATACTAGCTAGTACGGAAGTATAGTGTGTGTGAGTGAGTAGTGTGTGTGCGCCTCCTATTCTTCATGTAGCATCCCTCCCTCTCTCACTCTCTCCCTCCCTCCCTCCCTCCCTCCCAGCCTCTGCCTCTCCTCCAGCCGGTTCCACACTGAACCAAGGCTCCCAGAAGGAAAACCCCCTCGGAGCTCTCACTCCTCTACATCACACACTCCGGAGAGTGTTTCAGCGCCTGGTTTCTCTTTTTCTTTTATATATTTTCTGTCGTTTTTTTTATTCTTTTCTTTCTTGGCTGGAAGTAATTGTGTGGAGGAGAAAAAAAAAACAAAAACAAGGAGCTCACATTGGGCGTTAGCTGGAAGAGGAAACAGCGGCTTGAGCTTCGGTAAGGGTTCGGTTTTTTTGTTCGGGAGCTAGCAAGCTAGTCAGATTTTATATTTATATACTTTTATATAAAACCCTTTATGAGGGAATGGATTTCTTTCTCTTTTTTAGGTCTGAGAGAATCAAAACACAACCGACCAGCATCCAGTGTTAGCTAGAAGAGGTATAAAAAAAAAGCATATGACTTTCTCAACCTCAAAAATCATCGATATCCAATCTAAATCCGATCTAAATCCGATCTCCAGGCGTGTGAAGGAGGTTGAAACTGTTGTCCTTGGATACCGAGATGTCTGATTTCCAGGTCCAGGTCCACACGAACTTGTTGCTTGTATTGTATCGCGATAAAATCGTGCCTATGTTTGATAATATCGTCCTCACTTTCATCAATCATGAATTGACGGATTCCACCCCCATAACCTGCTTATAACCTTTCATTGCCCTGTTATAATGCAGAAATGACCGCACGGCCAATTTACAAATGGTTCTCCGTGTTGGTATGAAACATTTTGTGTTTTTGTTTGTAGATGTTTCATCTCTGATTTCCTTTTTTCATTTTTTTTTTTCATTTACAAACTTATTTGCATCCACCCCCCCCAACCCCCTTAACAAGAACCCCGACTAATCCCCCCCCTCCCCATCTCTCTATCCATCACTTTGGATTTCTATTGTTCTGTAGTGGGGCGGCTGGATGAGACCGGTCCTCCTCCTCCTTCTGCTTCTTCTCCATCTCCTCCTCCTTGTTCTTCTCCTTCTTCTCCCTCCTCCCCTTTAGCTACTACTAGAAACTTAAAAAAAACCAAACTAATCCTCCCACCATTGAAGACCCTTTTGAAAAACAGGTGTTTTTTATTTGTACTCCTATGATGATGATGATGATGATGATGATGATGATGATTGTGGTAATGAAGCATTGATCTGGATCAAAATGCAAAAAAACAAAAACAAAAAAAAATCAGACACTACAGTCCTTTAAAAAAAAAAAAAAAAAAAAAACTCAGACACTCAAGAGGACAAGCAGGTTACAGTCTGGTGTCTGGAGCTGATGACTGAGACGAAGTCCGATCCATTTTTATCACCACGGCGATTCCTATGTTCCCGAGGGCGGGAAGAGGTTCTGATCTGGTTCTCAGAGCACGTATTTACTCGTCTGCGTCTTGGCAAACAAAAGACCCAAGATGGCCGTCTACTATTGGAGCCGTCTGTCATTTTCTAATATCGTGAGGGGAGGGAAAAAAAAATCGGACCGATGCTGAAGATGTATAGAAAATAGTAGATGAGTGGATTTGATATTGGAGAAGCAATTCCGAAGTTTACTCCGTGTAATTTATAGGCTGCGGAAATCGATCAGAACGGATCTTATTTTACGGCGGTTTTTACGACTTTAGGATGTCGTAACGTCTAAAATCTGTACATTAGAGTAAATAGGATGCCGTCTCCGTGTGCTGGTACTTCTCTTCCCGGTCTAGAAGTCATTACATCGATCTGGATGAAGTACGCCGAAGCCTAGCGAACGTACGCGGCTCTGCTACGTAATTAAATATTGTCCCATTTGTAAAATGGTTAAAAAACGCAATCCCATAATTCACCTCACAGTATGATGATGTACAAATACATGTATAAAATCCCAGTACACCATTTTTCTAGCGTTTCGGTAGACAACAATAACCCACGTATCACACCATGATGAATAGCCGCCATTGCAGCTCGGGGGGACGGCGCACATGACTCAGCCGTCTTCTTACGCCGCGCTCTGATTGGCTGCCCGGCTCCCTGCTCCCTTATTCCCAGAATAATTACACGAAAGAACCGAATGACCCCCACGAATGTCACAACCACCTCCATTAATAATCCTCGTAGCCGGCACCCATGTCTGCAGCAGAGCGATTATCTGAACCGCAGCCACAGCGGCAGGCATCGATACTCTCCAGGGCGACCGCTGCGTGGCTTTTCCCAGGATGTCCGTGCCAAAACGGAGCTGTGGTTTTCCTGCAGTTGCTCATGTTCATTCCCAGATTATGTTACCCTGTTGCTGCGGGTACAGATAAAGGCTCCGAGGGCCATGTGCAGTTGTCACACACGACAGTTGGCTGCGGGCTTTCTTTTTTTCCGGGTTCGGCTTTGTGCTCGTTTTTACCGGGGACGGTTTTTAGCGAGAGGTGACCTTTTTTCCGGAGGTCAGTCTGAACCTCTGATTTACAGACTCGCAGATCGGGATGGGATTCATCCTGAAAAATATTTTTTACTTTAGTTCTATATGTAATTGTACCTGGAGTTTTACATAATTGGGATCTGTGACGGGCTTTTTGCATGCAGAGCCCTCACACGAGCCATGTTCTTTGTTCAACGTTATCAGCGAGCCTGAGGTTAGGAATCGGGAAAGGACTGGATTGACACTTCCTGCTCATTTTCATAACAGTTTCCTGTTTCTGTCCCGATCGCTAGATGATGATAGATGCCTGGGGACCCCATTTTCTTTTCAGATGCAGCCTTGAGCCAATTCCCCTAATACCTATATCGAGCACTAATGCACCTACAGGAAAAAAAACTGAAAAATCCATTTCACCCAACAAACAATTAATATAATAAACTATATGTATTAAAAAATAAATCAAAAATGACACTTTTTCCAAACCGTTTTCACATTGGATTCAAATACACCTCTTTTTTCGCCGATGTCCAATTTTTTTAACCTCGATTTGATCTGACGATCCATAAATCAGGGCCATTTATAGATTCAATATAATTAACTGTAGTTGGTGTAACAATGCAACATGATGAGGTTCTGAGTTCAATAGTGATTAAATGAATGCTAGGTGTTTTTGTCACCTAAAATAAATCTAGCAATATCAGAATTTCATAATATTTCAATGATAAAAGCATTGCGAAGCCCTAAAAGAGCTTTATCAGAGAAATTATAATTACGAAGAGAGTTCTTTGGGTTTATCTTCTGACAATTAAAACAATCCTATGGTTAAATAGACCAGTTAATGGAGTATACCCTTAAGGTCACATGACCAGATCTATACACTGAATGATGTTGAGTCAGTATCAGTATCCGTAAGTACTTTCCGGAGTTGCTCCGAAGCAGGATTTGCGTCTCGTCTTGTCTCGCTGAGCTTGCGGTGAGTAGATTTGAAGACGCCCTGCCAATTGTCCCCCAGTGCACAATTGCCCCGTCGGATCCATTTATTTTATCCATAGAGACTCTTTATTAATAGTGTGTTTAGCATCACATGTGTGCATGCACGTGACCCCCCCCCAATGACTGTGAATATTCTGGGAGCACAAACAAGGACTCAATAGTGAATGGGAAACCTGTTTACAGTGAAACGCTGTGAGAAAAAGAAGATCGAATAAAGACGGTATTATGATTTGTGTGCCATCGCAGCGATGAAGCCTGTAGCGCACGGCTCTGTCGCAGTGAACGGCGTTACAGTGAATTAAAGTGCGCCGTCAACTTTGTTTGCCGTCGAGCGAGTCAGTTGACTCAGCTGTTCATTGTTGCGCGTTCGCTCTGAGCCTGCTGCATTTGTGTGTTCCATCTGCGCCATGCCTGGCAGAAAGGATGGGTAATCCTCTTATAGGTAGCGCGTGTGTGTGCTTGCGCCTTTCGCTTTCCTAGCTAGCCAGGCACATTGGCTGCTTGCCACAGATGCTATCTCCACCCACCCTGTGTGTGTAAGAGACTGACCATGTGCACACATGGAAACACAGTCCAGCACTATTGATTGAACCCCACCAGCTGCTCCTGATCACCACTTATCTAATTTGCCCCCTGGCAGACGGTTCACTCAGAGCAGGATAATGGGTTTTTGGTCTTCAGGTTACAAATGTCTCTTGAGGTCACTTTAAGCCCTTCCTGCTTCCTCCTTTCCTGACCGGATATTGTACGTCGAAAGAGTAAGCGCTTAAATGCATAGTCATTTTTCCTCTATTGCGAGTCTCAAGCCACAACGCTGCCTTTGTAGGCCCGCTCCGGCTGGCCCTCTGCTTCGCCATCAGAATGGCAACATTTGTGGCGTTTGACTGGTCGGGTTTGTGTGGTTTATTTGTTTGCAGGCGTACACTAGCTCTCTGTTTTGCTTTCACTCTTTGATTTCTTGCCCCATAGGCCGGAGGATGGGTGGGCGGATCAGGCAAGATTAGCATCGAGCTTTGTATAGGGTTAACGAGCCTTGTCCTGTGTTAATCTTTCTGCCCCAGGGGGGTCAACCCCCTCTGTCCATGATGACTCAGACCTAAGCCTCAGTCAGAACTGATTGGGCTATAGGTAGCACTCTGGGCAGAATAATGAACCAGCCATGGATTGAGAATACAACTGATTTCCAGTTCATGACACTAAGTCAAAGATTTCCCTTCTTGAAAATAAGCTAGGATGCTTAAACTAAAATGGCGTTTGTCAACGCCATTCGGCCAACACTGCACGCCTTTTTACAGTACAAGGATCCCATGTGCACACTTGTTGGTCTACCAGGCAAGTTGCGACAACAAAAAAATGCATCCCTACTCACAACCCACTTCTTTCAAAACCCCCTGGCTTTCCCCCAGCGAGTCGGTTTTGTTTTCTTGCTTTCCGTCCAGAAGCCAATGGCCTCAATAAAGGCATTTGTAATGGTCTGACATCACCACCTGTCCAGGCATCCCAACTCCTTCCTCTCTTGGCCCGTCCTCTGCATGCATTCAGAGAAGAATCTGGTGGAGTCCAGTGAGCTTTGTTTTACAGCAGTTTGTTTTTGTTTTTGTGCATCAAGCCAAGACGGCTTCCTGACCTTCTGCCCAAGGTTGTATTGAGAATGTCCTTTGATTTTGTACATGTGCATATACAGATTGTTATGTCCACCCGTCCATTTATGTCCCCTCCAGCAGCTGCGATAGAACAATTCGTTCAAGGGTTGTATGGCACGATGAAAAAAACCCAGCAATGGTGTTGTGTAACCTGGTTGGCTTTAGAGATTTAAACAACCAGTGGAGTTTTGGTGCAGTTGTGAAAGAAAGCATTGGTTTAACTTGGTTAGATGGTTCTGTTACACGGCCCTCTCCAGGTGTGGAACATGTGGGTCAGTGTACCTCATTTTTAGAAAAACTGATTTGGAAATGTCCAGAGAGAGTCAAAGAGTGGAGGCAGGGTGGAGATGTGTGGCAGGAGGGATTTGTGATAGAAGGGTATCTGCAAAATTGAAAGGGAAAGTTGATAAGACGGTGGTGAGACCTGCTCTGGTGAGATGTTTGATCATGTGCAGATGAGCAACATGGGGTATATGCTGAAGAATGCTGAGGACAGAGGAAAAGGGAAAGTCCAAGGAGAATGTGGTGAGGGAAAAGCTGCCATTCTTGGCCCTTGAGCAAGGCCCTTAAGCCACTGTGCTCCAGTGGTACTGAGGGTTGTCATGGCTGATGTTGTGCTCTGACCCCAGCTTCCTGACATCACTGGGAGATAGATTTCACTGTGCTGTAAGGTACATGTGGTGACCACCTCACCACACCATATTTCTTTCAGGCTAGGGGTGAATAGATTCTCAAAATGAACAATGACCATCTGTTCGTCTGTTGTTTGGGGTCAGAAAAGTTCATATGTATGCATTTTTGGTGCACGAAATCTTGGCTGGCTAATGATTTTATATATATTTTTTTGCCTGCAAATGTACGGCGGGTCTCTGGTCTCTCGCTTCATTAGTGAATTTATATAACACAAGGGTTTTGTGTCCCTTTAGATTTGGGGGATGTGGGGGGAAGGGTCCACTACCTCCTTCGGTGGACATGGATAGTGTGGAGATGCTGGACAGAGATGCTGCATTGTCTGAGTCTGGCTTTTAGGGATTGGATGAGGTTAGCTCAGGCACCATGGTGCATTAGCAAGGCCTGGTCTCTACGAAATGCCAAACGGTGATAAATTACAGATGATTACTGGGTCCAAATGCTTTAGCAGCACCGCTTGAAAGTGCCAAACCAGGGCCTTGGAGAAGTGAACAGCTGATGAAAGCTTCTTTCCCAGAAGCAAGGTCATATGCAGCTGGGAATTTTTGTATCATCTTTTGCTTCATGCAAATACCCCCCATCCCCCCAACCCCACAGTTCCTCTATTGATAGCTATTTAAAGAAAAGCCACAGAGACTTAGAGGCCAAAAAAATACCACACACTATGGACTGCTATAGCGAGCTATTCATCAGAGCTATTAGCACTGGCTGTTTTGTTTAGTTGCTAGCGGTTTGTGTCCGATTGTTGGACACTGAGTGCAAGCCACAAGCACAGTATGTCCAGAGCTAGATGGGATTAGCTCGCTAGTTCCTGCTGGGCCTCATTCCTCTTTTCTATTTTTTCTTTTTTTTGGAGCACTGATGCGAACTTGCTGTTGCTTTTTCCACTCCGAAGGCACAAGGATCTGTTCAAGAATGCATTTATTCATACATTCATGCTAATAGCCTTATTAGACGATGGCAGCACTCTGAGGACCTCGTCGTCTTGTGTAGGAGGAGAGGATTGGATAGCTCCCCATTGTTGGAGGATGGCCAAAGAGCAAAATGATGTAGGATGCTCTCAAAAGTTTTTTTTTTTTTTTCCCTTAAAGAGTTACAGAAGATTTTTCTAACCTTTCTATCCTTTTCGGAAGGGGGTTTCTGAGGCTTTCCAGGAAAGCAGGTCATTGGGATGTGTGTATGTCTTCTTACAAGCAAGGCTAATTTGTTAATAGCTACACTAGTAGCTGTTAGAAATATGTCAAAGTAACAGGTCGAAAAAAACTATCCTGTTTGGTATCATCCCACGAGACGCTTCTACACCATAAAAAAAAAATGTTGCATACCCAGTCCCTGACTCTAAGATCCAGATCCAGGCCATCCAGACAGTTTTCTTGGTAATCATCCAGACATGGATTTAGAACGAAAGAAAAAAACTCCTCTCTCCCCGCTGCGAGAGTGTGATTTATCGCTCTGACGCAGGAAAAAAAAAAGCAAGCTCATCCAAGCCAGCGCTTTAGAAAAAGAAGGAAGACAACTAGACGGCGAAGGGCGCCGGCAATGAAATACGTTACACTTAAGCAGGATCTCGATTCGCAGACACCTCAGAGTTTTCTTTTCAGGAACAGGGAGCTGTGTTTTTGCTTGACAGATAAGTGGTCGTTAACGTGGGCGGGGGGTGATGTAAGAGGCTACGAAGCGTGTCTGCGTTTCTCAGACAAGAGTTTTTGGTACTGCACAGATTCGTATTTTCATGGCTCTTGTTGGATCATTTTGGGAGTTTGAGACACTGATGCAAAATTTTTGTATTTATTTTTTTGACTGGGAGAGCCTCTCTCTTTGCCAACATTCACAAGTGGAGTCATATTGAGATCGATCTATCAAGCAGTGTATATCGCTACAGGGATCCTATCTCCCTCTCTTCTCTTTCTCTCTCTCTCTCTCTCTCTCTCTCTCTCTCTCTCTTTCTTGGTCTCTCTGGGTTTCCTCAGCTGTTAAGGCCATCTGTCTAAACACTCCTAAGAGCACTAGCACCGGAGGGAGGAGGGGTGACCGAGAGCAGGGATGTGCATATAGCTCTTAAAGACAGTGAGAAACAGTGTAGTTTAGGCTGACCAGGATGATGTAATGATTGTGGGTGTGAGAAAGCGAGACATATTCACTGCGGAAGTTAGAACTTCTAGTCTCTTCCTCCTCGGGTCCAACGGGGCCTCAAGCTTCTTTTTTTTTTCCCTATTTACACCCCCTGCCCCCTCCCATCGCCACCATCACTATCAGGGGCCAAGCCACGTCCTCTGTTGTGTCATTTTTTTAAGTCGTACAGAAAACATCTGTGACAGAAAGGCATCGTGGGTGATGAGGCTCAGACATTCAGAATGATATTGTGACTCTCATACAAACCACTTAATATTCTGTCTGTGATGAAACAGCCTTTTAAGAATTGAAACACTGTAACAGTCGGTGCAGGGGTTATTAATACTATTGAATGCAATTTCAGATGAATATCTACCTGCACATTCAGCATTCACGTTCACGCAGCACACTCACTGCAGGGTCATTGAGGCCCAAGTTGGTCAAAGTATACCTCAACTTCTTCTGTTTAGTCATCCATTCCTTTTTTTCCAGCTGGTACATACCCTGATCCTGATAGCGAGTACGATTCTCAGAGGCAAGACCTAATCTGATCACTTCCAAGCTACGATCTGATTGAGTTTTTTTCTTCGCTTGTAGGTTGTTCTCCGTACCTGATCGTTAACTGCCTTGCGAAGTTCCGAGTTGT
>MU551630.1:4353783-4380450 GCA_024362625.1 Silurus asotus
TGTGTGTGTGTGTGTGTGTGTTTGTGTGAGAGTGTGTGTGTGTGTGTGTGTGTGTGTGTGTGTGTGTAGCCAGTAGCTTGTAATTGAATGATTTTAACCCTACCCCTGCCTCCTGCTTTTCACCTTCTTGGCCAGCGTTTTTTTATTGTGTATAAACGGAGGCTGTACGTCCCGTATCCTGTTTTCTCAGCGTCCACACTGTGATTAATGCCACAGCGTCTCTCTCCCCGTATCATGCGCTCACTCTCCTCATCCTCCTGCCGCATTCGCAGAACCAATGAACGTAATCACACCAAGAGGACGGCTGCAGATCTGCGCAATACGGGGGATGTGATGTCACAACGAACTCTTCTGAGATGTCTGATATATCAGTATTTTATAAATGACAGTTTATAAGAAAATGATTGCATTCTGTTTATGTTTTTGAGATTTTCGCTTTATTTATTTATTTTTATCATCTCTATAGGATAGTCATGGTCATTTAAAACGTGTTCTTTAAGTCATATTTATTTATTAATATCCATTTTGCGATATGGTCAAAAATATTGGGACGTCTGTCTTCCTTCCTTAAACAGTTATTACGCAAATTTGGCGGCACACAATTGTAGCAGTAGAATAACATTTTCCATTCACTTGAATTAGGAGCCCCAGACCTGTTCCAGCATGACAATGCCCCCTGTGCACAAAGCCAGCTCCATGAAGATCTCCTGCTTTAGCACCATTGAACACCTTTGGGATGAATGTGAATGTGAAAATAAATAGAAATCGTTGTAATTTTGCTAAATAAGCTTGAGGATTCTTTTTTAATTGAAAGATCTGCTCCTCCTTTATCTTCTTTGAATTATTATTATTAATATTAATATTTAATCCATATTGTGACAATATTTTGAGGTTGCAGGTCTCTGACTTCCTCAACAGGCATTCTGATTTCTGGGCAATGAGACGTTGAGATTGAATGTTGCTCTTCTTTTTTTTTTTCTCCTTTAAATGCACGTCAGGATCTGTCTGTTTTGATTCCGAGCGAGTTTCATGTGTCTGCTCGCCCCTGAGAAGCGTCCACCCAGGGGAAGTGTTTGAAATTGGATCGATGCCCCTTTGGCGGCGCTACGCACGTGTCTCCGTGCTTTTTTTTGAGGCATTACAGGAATCTCTGTTTAAGGGGCTAAAGCGTCCCAGGTTGCCTAATTAAAGCTTCATCAGTTGCTATTTTGCCAGTTCCTGTTTCCCTTCAGCTTCTCACGGAGATCTGTGCGTCTGCGTAGTCGATCACAAGGAGAAATCCAGCAAAAAGTGTTTAAATTTGTTATAATGACAAATAAAATCCCTGCATGCTGCTGCATATGTCTAATGATTCACACTTAATGAGTATTGTCTAATGAGTGTGTTATTTGTAGGGAAAAAAGCCCAGGGATACATTCATTAACTTTAGAAGGGAGTGTGTGTGCGAATACATTAAGGTCAAAAGTATCGGGACATCTGACTTCCACAATGTTGGAGACACATGGTTTTATCGGACGTCTTTAAAAACGAAAGCATAAAATTTTTCCTTCACTTGACTTCTCAAGGGGACCAAAACCAGTTCCACCATGACAATGCTCTTGTGCACAAAGCCAGCATCCTAAAGATCTACTTTCTATGGATTGGAGGTGTGTGAAAGATCTTCTTCCATGAATGAATGTTTCACGCTCACTGCTCAGGCCTCCTCACCTCACCTACATCAGTACCCGCTGTGGCTGAACGAAATCTCACACAAATCTCCACAAACTCTAGTGGAACATCTTCCCAGAAGAGTGGAGCTCATTATAACAGCAAACGAGGTTTTTTTTTTCTACTTTTATACAAACATAAAATATGACCATTGTGTCCCAGTTCATTTTTAAGTGGCAGTGATGTAAAGTTTTATCCTGTTTAATAGGAAGAACTCTGCATATCCTGCCATTTCTTGTTTGTCATGTCACATTGTAAACCAAACAGACATTCGGTCTCTCTCTCCTCACCTTTCTTTCTGTCACTGGTGATTATGCATGCTTCTTTGAGCTTGACTTGTGTCCCTCTGGTTTCTCCACCGGTTCTGGAAGTTTCTTTCTGGATGTTGAGCCAATCTGTAGTCTGATCGTCCATACCATGGTCTGTGCCCTGTTTTTCACTAGATGTTGTGGAGATTTGTGTGAGATTTAATTCAGCCACACGGGTGTTAGTAAAGTCAGGTACCGATGTAGGTGATGTGAGGAGGCCTGGGGTGCAGTCAGCGTGAAACATTCATCATGTTCAATTGGGTTGGAGCTCTATAGCAGGAGATCTTCCACACAACTTCCAACACATGGAAAGCAGATCTTTATGGAGCTGGCATTGACATGCTGGAACAGGTTTGGGTCTTCTCTCCAATACCGATAGCTCGGTTGGATCATACTTGCCGATAACTGATTGATCATCCGATTAAAATAAATAAATAAATAAAACACTATGTAAAATAGTACTTGCAATTTATTGAAAAAAAAAAGTGCTAAATCATGAAAATGTGCTAAATGAAATTATATGAATAAATTCATTATATTAATAAATATTGTGTAAAATAAGACATGCATTCTAACTGTAACATGAAAAGTTACATCCAAATCGAGTCACTTTAAATGAACAGGATGTGGCATTAGTGATTCATCTTTAGAGGCCACTCTCGCACTGCATAACGCGACCCGGAAAAACTATCGTTACGGGTATTTGCCGATGAACTATAGTGGTCAACCACTACCTTTTTTTATATGTTATTGGGAAAATTATTGGGGACTCCACCATTTTAAAGGTCAGGGTGCAAACATGTTCGAGTAATTAAATCGACACCTATATGGCTACGTAGATCCTTATTGTTATTTCTGACATCTTCTTAATTAAGCATGTTGTACAAGATTACACAAGCAAAAGTAACAATACAATGCTGCTCTTTCGTCTCTGCTCATCGGACGAACTTTGTATAAAATAAGCCGAATCGGGAATTTTTCTTCTCGGCACCGCTGAGCTTCTCCTCTCCTTCAACCTTTTATAACGCGTTGGACACGAATGCCATTTCTGTGATATTCTTCTCTCCGTCCTTTCACAGGAATACGCCCTGAATATTCACAGCGCTTCACCTCCACACAAGTGGGTTTCTTTTTTGCTTGTGCTTTCTCAGAATGAGAGATTAGAGCAACTATTTCTCTTCCTGTCATCCTCGCTGGCACTCTCTCACTCTCTCTCTCGTTCGTTCTCTCTCACTCTCGCTTTAGAGTCTTTATTTAGCGCAGGGCTTGCCAGCGGAGCGTGCGTTCAGGAGATCAACCACTCATGACATGCCTGCGGGATCTACGTCGCGTTTCTCAGCCATGACGTGAAGCCTGAGGACCACTTTCCAGGCAGCGTTAGTCATGTGGGTCATGTGGGTCACTATGTGGGTTTGGTGAGAAACAGGGGTTGATTATGACATGTGAAGTGCTTTGTGTCAGCCTTGACCAGGATGCTTTCTTGTGTGATCAGGGAGTGGTTTATGCTTCAACACCTTAAGAGCTTAATTAGAAATGGATTACAGGGATTAAATGATGAATAGAGATAAGTATGTCTGGTCAGCACTAGGGCAAGCAACGAAGAACAGGAGAAACCAAGAGTAATTAACACATCCACTTATCAGTGATCAGGAAAAAAGCTCCAGGATAAACAATTTCTCTAATACAATAAACTATACATGAATTATTCTCACTGCCTACACTCACCAATGGACATTGTTTTCGCAAAATGATTAGCTTCACCTCTCATCTCTTGTGGTCACATGATAAAAATGCGAACGAAAGACTCGGACCAGAGACGAACCACTCAATTCCATTCTCGCTCATGCGCTCAGTAGAAAAGTAACAAAATCACTCTTTGAGACGATTCGTTCTTCCGTGTCACATAAAAATGGACGAATATTTCATGGATAGTGATACGAGCTCAAGCTGTGGGTGGAAAAGTGTCCAACGAGACGCATTATGTTCGATCCCAGGACTCGATCGAGGCAATTTTCCGCTTGACTACGTCGTACTTCATTTGCATAGAATTGAGAGCATCTCGCCGTTGCTTTGTTGACCGCCCCTGTCCCTGAAATCATGGCTTCATGCCTGGTCCATGAAAAATTCATTTGTTGTAGCAGGAATGAAGGACTACTTGGGATTACTGACCACATTCATGCTTACTCATGTAGAACACGTTTTAATGCTTTCTGTTTCGGCGAAATGCTCCGATCACTCACAGTGCCTTACTGTTATCTGGAGTCTTGAATGTGAAATAAAGCCGAGGAAGTGACTCTGTGTTTTTGCGGTTGAGAACTTTGATAGGACAATACAGACAGCCACTGATGTAACTTTTTCATCAGTGACCAAATTGGACCAAAAACTGGGTCCATCTCATTCTATGTCCAGAAGACTTTAGCTTAATTTAGCAGATCTTTACAAACACTCCATTTACCCTTGTCTGAAGGGTTGGCCCAGTTTTCAAAACAGGAACAGGTGACCTGATCCTATCTCGCATTCCTGCTCTGAGCTACATATGAATGAAAGCACCATGCCTTATTGCCTCCTTTCCCACTGTGTTGCTTCCGTGCATTTTCCTGGCGCTCCTCCAGGGCCCAGCTCTGCATTGTGAACAATTGTCTTGGGTCAAATCAAGCAATCATGATCCAAACAAATGTTTTTCTTCCTTCAGAGCAATATGTAACACCGATATTACTCTTTTTTTTTTTTTTTTTTTACCCATTATAAACAATTATCTGTTTATAATAAGTGCATGTTTTCTTTCTCTCATTACGTCTTCTCCAGGCCTTCCACAGGAACCACAACGTCTCGCCCAGCTTCTGCTGCACCAAAGCCAGCTGCCCCAGCTACGTCCAAGACAACGACAACCGCGTCAAAGACCACTCCATCTGCAGCTAAAACAACCACCACGACTGCAAAACCATCACCTGCTAAAACTCCCTCTGCTGGTCGAGCTCCAGCCACGTCCACAAAGAGTCCTATGCCCATCAAGAAAGGTAGATAAAAGACCTAAATATGATATTTGGAACCTTAAATCTATGAGTTTGCCATTTTTTTCTACATTAATTGGATTTTATGAATGAGAGCTTTATATTGGTATAATTTCAAGAAAAATACATTTAAATTAAATGCTGTCATATCAATTGCAAGTAGATTTCATAACGAAAGAAATCAGAACATATTGGGTTTAGTTCTTTATTATTATTTTGCATGCCTTCTGTTCTTTCTTTGTTCAATATGAATATATTGTTTTTTTCTCTTTATTATTGATATATTGACAGACACAGACACTGAGAACACTCTTCCCATTTGCCATATGCTTGTCTGTTTAGATGCAGGAAAGCCAGCCACCCCAGCTGCCAAGAAGTCAACTGCCTCTCCCCTCACTCGCCCTGCTTCAACAAAGACCAGCAAGCCTGACACCCAGAAGGCAGCCACTCCATCCAAACCGGAGTCCAAGAAACCTTTGACCCCCAGCAAGCCAGCAGGGGAAGCCAAGACGAGTAAACCCAAGGAGAGCAAACCAACTCCATCAAAGGAAATCAATGCCGCCCAGAAAACGTCTACTGCTAAGAACAGCGCGGCCAAAACAGCCAGCCCTAAGAAAGTAGTGGGGAGCAGCACTCCCATGCCAGTTAAACGTGGCCCCAAATCTGTTCAAAAAGAGAAAGAGGTCGTAGCTCCTGCTGTTGAGAATGCTCCTGCAGTTGAGAATGCTCCTGCAGTTGAAGCTGTGGCTGTTGCTGCTGTTGCTGCTGCTGCTGCTGCTGCTGCTGGTGCCTTTATTGCAGTGACAGACAATGAATCCGAAGTCTGTACTGAACTCCTGCCTGAAATTAAGCCAGAAGTTGCACCTGAATCTGAACTTCAAGTTGCACCTGAACCCGAACTTCAAGTTGCACCTGAACCCGAACTCCAAGTTGCAACTGAACCTGTACTCCAAGTTGCACCTGAACCTGTACTCCAAGTTTCACCTGAACTCAAACTCGAAGTTTCACCTGAACTCAAACTCGAAGTTTCACCAGAACCCCAATTAGAAGTTTCACCTGAACCCCAATTAGAAGTTTCACCTGAACCCCAATTAGAAGTTTCACCTGAACCCCAATTAGAAGTTTCACCTGTATCTGAACTCCAAGTTGCACCTGAACTCGAACTTGAACTTTCACCTGAATCCCAACTCAAAGTTTCACCTGAATCCCAACTCGAAGTTTCACCTGAACCCCAACTCGAAGTTTCACCTGAACCCCAACTCGAAGTTTCACCTGAACCTCAACTCGAAGTTTCACCTGAACCTCAACTCGAAGTTTCACCTGAACCTCAACTCGAAGTTTCACCTGAACTCCAACTCGAAGTTTCACCTGAACTCCAACTCGAAGTTTCACCTGAACCCCAACTCGAAGTTTCACCTGAACCCCAACTCGAAGTTTCACCTGAACCCGAGCTCCAAGTTTCACCTGAACCCGAGCTCCAAGTTTCACCTGAACCCGAGCTCCAAGTTGCACCTGAACCCGAGCTCCAAGTTTCACCTGAACCCGAGCTCCAAGTTGCACCTGAACTCGATCTCCATGTTGCACCTGAACCCGAACTTCAAGTTGCATCTGAACCTGCTTCACCGTACTCATTGGAACCTGAATCTCAACTTGCACCTGAAACCAAGCCCGAACTTCTTTTGGAAACCGAGTCTGAATTTACAGCTGAAACTATGTCTGAACTCCTGATTGAAACCAGGCCTGCACTTGCACCAGAAGCCAGTTCAGACATCCTGTTGGAAGGTGAGTCTGAATTTATGCCTGTAACCATGCCTGAACTCCTGCTTGAAACCAAGCCTGCAGTTGTACCCGAACCCACATCAGAACTCCCAATAGATAGCGAATACCCATTTGAACACCTGCCTGAAACCAAGTATGAATTTGCACCTGAACCCCAATCACACCTTCCTTTAGAAATTCATTCTGAATTTGCATCAAAAACTAAGTCTGAATTTCTGCTTGAAACTGAGTCTGAACTACCCTCTGCCCCTGAACCCAAATCTGATTCCCTATTTAAAACTAATTTTGGATTTGCTCCTGAATCCGAGTCCCAACTCCTGTTTGAACCAGAGTCTAAAACTTCCCCTGAATCCGAGTCCCAACTTCTGTTTGAACCAGAGTCTGAACCTGCTCGTGAACCTGAGTCCCAAATCCTGTTTGAACCAAAGCCTGAACCTCTTCCTGAAACCATCCCAGAACCCACAGTTGAATCTTTGATTACTGCTTCAGTTGAGGAATTTGGAGCAGACTCTGAGGAAATTCCATCGGATTCAGAAGAAGAAACACCTGAAGAGGTGGTGCCACAGCAGGAAGCTCAGCTAAATCTTGCGAGTTTTGAGCACCAGAGTGCTCCATCTACCCTTGGAACCACAGTCATGTCACCACCATCCTCCCCCACTGTAGAGTCTCCTGTGCATGAGGAACCCCAGGTCCCTGATCCACAACAAGATGTTTCCTATAATCCCTGGGAACAGAATACGCCCATGCTCTCAAGTGATATTACCACAGAGAATCTGGAACAAGAAGAGATCAGGGTTCAAGAGGATCTTCTGGCCACCATGGAGTCAGCAGATGTAGAGAAACCTTTCAATCTTGACGTAGAGCATGACCTGTTGCATAAGACCCATTTGGAGCATTTCAGCAGCGTGTCACCGACCTCTCCTAGTGTGGAGAAGGAGGAAGCAGTGGAAAAGGCAGAGGAAGAAATAAATGAAGATGACCATGATGAGGAGGAGGAAGAGGAGGAGGAGGAAGAAGTAGAAGTAGAGCAGCAGGAGAGGGAATTAGTAAATGTCGAAGCAGTGCCTGAAATGCAGAAAGTGGACGATTTTAATTTTGCATTACCAGAATTCAGCAGCTCCAGTGGTGGCGTAGAGCAGTCTGAAGAATTTGGCAGGAACTTTCAACAGGAGCAAGCAGAAGCACCCTCATCCTTCCGAATGGAAAGTAATCACAGTGATGAAGAAGAAGAAGACTTCTCTTTAAAAAAGGTGGAAATGGAACAGCCATTTATGGGCCCACCTGGGGTCAAATCCTTTTCTGATGAAGAAGAAGAAGAAGAGGAGGAAGATGAAGAGGAAGGGGAGCAAGAAAAGGAGGACATGGACACTGGTCCAGAGCATATTGATAAGGGCCATGTTATTTTTGACCTTGAGCAAACTGGTGATCACCACATGGATGTTCACCATAAATCCGAAGAAGAGGAAGAGCACGAGGATGAAGATGTTGAGATGGTTAGCGAAGGCCAGGCTGAAAGTGAAAGCAAACATGCTAGAAATGTTGAGGAGGATGACTACGAGGAAGAGTATTTAGAAAATTTGAACCGTACTGCTCCAGCTCCCTCAATACGCATGACTGCAGCATGGGGTCCATCCAATCCTTTCGCAGACACTTGGGCTCAGCCAACCTCCATTAACATAACCTCCAGTCCTTTAGATGCTAAAGATTCCAATCCTGAGACTTCCACAAAGTCCCCCGCTGAAACCTGGCTGGAGAAGCCTCTAGGTCATTTGACCCACTTTGAGGTCCGTGAAGAACCCGAGAGCTCCATCCCAGTGGATGGCGCTAACCTGTGCGCACCTGCAATCGGCATGTCACAGTCGAGCACCCTTAGCGGAACCGCTTTGGCAGCCCACAGCAGCAGTGAGACTAGTACACCTGAAGAGCTGCGAGACTACGACAGCAGCTCGGGCGTGGAGTCACGCTCAGACAAACAACAGACACCTGTTCCTACAGTCCAGCCTGACCAGGACCAGGACCTTGGAATTCACCTGGAGCGTGGGGACGGGGAGGAAGAAGAGGCAGAGACTCTCCCAGCAGATGAGGTCCTGGGAGATGCTCCAACTGCGCCTGCCTCAGTTCCGTCATCCCCTTCAACGTCTGGAGATGAAGCAAGTGATACTGAAGGAGAGATGCAAATCAATGATCCTGATGCTCCAGCTGATGACACCCCACCCTTAGACAGTCCCACCGCCTCCCGAAACCTACCTGCCCTCGAGGAAGATGAGGAAGCCGTCGACATGCAAGCCGGAGAGGAAGATGGGGGCACCCCGCAGTCTGCCAACTCTGTAGCCTCTTATGGCTTTGACTGCTCAGTGTCCAACTCCAACGCGCATTCTACTGCTGAGAGCTGTGGTAAAAGCCCTGGGATCTTCTCTCTGGAGAACGAAGACCAGCTCCCGGAAGAAGCAAAAGATCCCTCACTCATCAAGGAGCTGACCTTGCCCGCCGCAGCAGCTCAGGCCGAGGATCTACTGGGGTGTCCTGTCGACCTGCTGCCTCTTGGCCAGCAAGGAGAGTCACATGCCAACCCAGACGACCAGTACCTGCTGCATGGCAAGACTGGCGCCAGTGCTGTCGTGGAGTCCGACCCCGAGTCTCCCATGCATCTGTCTCCCCAACATGGAGACGGCCCGGATGCCCAACCACCTTACTACTCTACCATATGTGATAACACTGATAGCTTTCTGGCAGGTAATGTATAAAGTCCCCTGATGGAATGCACCTTTTTCCTTGCACCCTTCCTGAAACAGCACCCTCGCTTTCCTTTTTTTGTGGTTTGTTTTCTTACCAGTCCAGGAGATGGTGTAACGAAACAGGGGGAAAGAAATCGGACATAGGGGGATGGACTGTAGGTTTTATCAGTGCTGCTTTCTCTTTCTTACTACTATTATAGTCATGGTTATGATTGTATGGCTTAAACTCCTGTATGTACAATAGCTATTCTCATTTTCTATTAGAATGTACTATTGAATAACACTGCGTACTACAGCACCCCTGTGCTTGGATTGATAGACTGAACTGTCGTGATGTTCTTTAATGAATAAGGGAAAAAAAAAGAAATGAAAAGAAAAGAAAAAGGATCACATTGGACGGACTTTTATCTATGTTTGTATTTATCCTACTGTTTTTACCGAACAAATGTTTTGTTGTTGGTTTTTTTTCTATGTGTTTTATTGTTTTTTTGTTTTGGTTTTTTTTAAGTTCCCAGTCTTTCCTTGCACTGTAGACATACCCTGACATTTTTTTTTTAAACTTGTTCCTGTGTCAAGAACTAACCGTTTTAGCACTAACTAAGGATAGATCTTCTTCCAGAGGCTTCGCACTTTGGAGTTTTTTTCAATGTAGGGAATTGTTAGATGGCAGGCAATGTTGTTTTGTTTGTTTGTTTGTTTTTTCCTAGTTAAAAATTTTCTCCAGCACATTTTTGTGAAGGATAAACTTATCACGAGAAGTCACATACCACAGCTTTTTCTTTCTTTTTTACATACTCAGCAGTGATCCAGTTGTGTCGATTTGCAGTAGTTGCTTCAGCGCAAATATTCAGTGTGGCGGGAACTCGCGTTTGAAAAAAGAAAAAAAAAAAAAGAAAGAAAAAAATGACACTCGGATGAATGCGCGTAGCGAGTGTTGGACATACGGATTGGGGAATTGCATGTACAACTAATTGCGTTACTGTAATACTGTTCAAGACCTATTATGCCAGGATGATCGGGAAAAAAAATCAATAAAAAATAATAATAATGGTTCACACTAATGAAAAGGTTTTTCAAAATTCCATTAAACATCATTTCAAGGCCATCTGTTCCCGTTTCTTATTTCCTGCATGGTGCTGAAAACATTTTGTCGTAACATTACAGAGCTTAGGTGTCGAGAATTATTCCCATCGCTGCATTCCCGTGGAGTATCCCTGGGAACAGGAATGGTGTTACCGCCTAATGGAATTTTGATGAAATGACAGCTCTGGTGTCCACACCCATCATCTCCAGCATGTACCCTGATCTAGACCAGTATCCATCCCTGTGAGAAGAGTCTGACGCAACTCTCCTCTCTGTCTACTGATCCTAAAGGAAGGTTAGATCCTAAAAGAGGGTTACACACAATCCAGCATCAGCCTGAACCAATCTTCTGTCTTCCTCTTGGCAGTGGTTTGGAGGTGGTTTTCTTTTCTCCTGTCTTCTGTCTTTAGCGCTGTTTTTTTTTTTTTTTAATGAAACATCTGCTTGATTTGTTCCTTGATCCTCCTTCACCATAGCTTTAGTCATTTCATAACGACCTTGTGGTACGAACCAACAAACAATGGATTTCTTCATAGAAGTTAAATAAACGTATTCTTACAGAAAACGTTGCAGTATCAACCGAATCAACACGATGGGGTACGTGTATTCGTATATACTGTGTGTATTATTTGCCCTCTGATTCTATATTCTTCCATATTGTTCAAAATACAGTAATAATCCTTCTTTCTGAAGAAGCTGTTTTGAAGTAAGTGCCAGTTTGCCTGCAGGAATACGGATCCTTGGAGACCTGCATGTCCTCTTCAAATAGAAAAGTCTCCTTCTTATTAGTTTAAATGGGATCCTGTCTCGTTTTGTTGTTGTGGAGAAGTAGCTAATGGTCGGCTGTGATGTTAGTAACTTGGTTTGCTAAAAATGCCTGAGCCTGGCATTTAGCAAGTTTTCTGATCTGATTACTCGTTCTAAATAGAATTAAATTCCCAAAAAAGGAAATGAACAGCAAGCCTTCAGGAGACAGAAACCCGGCACAGAAACCCGAATCGGAATGGGTAACTGCTTGACAAACAAGCCATATATATATATATATATATATATTTGCAACTCGACTCCATTTCTAATGACACAGTAGAATAACAGGCTCAACAATAATGTTTTTTATAATGATTTATTTTTCATTTGTGCAGTGTTTTTTTTTTTACCATATTTATCTGTCCATGGTCTGTTTACAGGGTTCCCACGCTTTTTAAGGTACTGGAATTTCAGACACATAGATTCAAGTCCTGGAAATTGCTTGAATTAAATTTGAAATAAATGTTGTTTAGTATAATTGTGCTTTAATTTTATCAGTAAATACAATGGATAGAATGAAATGCTAGCCGGATGTGTTTTCCATTGCGGTACATCCCTTTGAGTTCGTACTGGCCGAGGGTTGGACATAATAAAGAATATTATATACAGCAAAGCAGAAGATCCCAAAATATAAACATAATTCACGCTTTGAGTTGTGTACTGAATTTTTACTTGTATCACTGTTTTAGATAGAAGTCAGACTAAGCATTTTCGTTATAACCGTTAAAACGTGTGTATCAGTGTGCATCATTTTATATATTTATTACTTTTTGCATCTCGAACTTTCCCAAGCAGTGTTTAATTTGAATGTTACCAGTATGAACTTCACTGATTTCATTGACTTACCGTAAGAAGACTTTCATGATGCTACATATGCTGGTGGGTGAATTTTTGCTTAATATAAAATAAATGGTGCTTTAAAAAGTTCTTGAATCTGGTGTTCATGAAAGAGTGGGAACCCTGTGTACATCATTTTCAGTCTGGTTCTTTTTTTGTGTGTGTGTGTCTCATTCCTTTTCCCCTGGTCAGACCCAACTTTCTGCTATTTTCTCCCCTCTCAGTAAAATTGCAGGCTCTTTTGACTTCCACAGGGTACATTACCAAACCACCACGCCATAGCCTACAGAAGGTAAAGTATGACAACCTGCCATCACTTCCTCCAGAGGTCAACGGCAATCAGTACCTCACCCTGGTGCAGGAGGCACATCAGCACTACAAGCCCCTTATAAACCCACTTCAGCAAAAGAAGCAGCCCACCAGTTGGGTGGCAGAACTTGTCAGGGTTCCTGTTGCGTGTCCACAACGAGCAGGTCAACTGAGGCGCCTGGAACAGCACCAGCTCCATCTTCGCCACATCCTACAGCGCCAAGAGCAGGAAAGACAACATCGTCTCTGGCTGGAGGAAGAGCGACAGCGGCAGGAGCTTCAGAAGCAGCTGGAGAGGCAGCAAGCACTACGGCAGTGGCAGAAGCAAGAAAGGCAGAGGGTGGAAAGGCAGACGCAGTTACAGAGGCAACGGCAGGAGCTGCTGCGACTCCAACTCCATCAGGAACACAGGCAGAGGCGGCAGCTTCTGCAGTGGCAGCTCGAGCTAGAACAGCGCTTTAAAAGGCAGCAAAAAGCGCAGTCAGCCAATCGGCATTCCCCTACACATGGGCTCTGCACCATTTACGAAGCCATGGAGACCGGAGAGGATGAAGTTATTCAGAGGAACATCGCCTCAGGGAGGCGAGAGTTAAGAGGGCAGGGGAAATCGCACCACCCGCCTCTATGCGGAATAAATGGGAACCTTTACCAGCCACCACAATATGAGCAGAACTGGAATAACAAGATGGATGTGGTGCAGAAGCTGATCAATCAGGCTTTGCTGCTTGAAGGCAAGGATGGCTGTCCACCCCTGCTGTACCTGCCTGGCCAAGGTGGGGGCACCCTCAGCCCATTGGATAGTAGCTCCTGGCCCAACATAGTGCACCAATTTATCCATGGATCAGCCACCATCACCTCCGTCTGTAGCTACTCGCCCATACAAGGACGTTCACCACAGGACGATTGGACCGTTGTCGAGCTGGAGACGTTCCACTAAAAAATGAGCTCAGACCTTTATTCAATGCATCATCACTGTAGTTCTTAATAAATGTGTACTTTGTATTGTGCTCCTCATACAGTTATTATAGTTATAATACCCTGATACTCCACTTAAGTGGGCCATATGATTTTGACTGTAGTTTATAAATCAGCCCTAATTATTCCTGGTTTGTCAATGTTGAGGAACCATGACAGCACAACATATATTATATTATTCAAATGAATTTCTTAGCATTAACCTGGTAGAACATTTAAGAGGAAGGGGTAGCTTAGTGGATAATATGTTGGATTTCTGATCTGGAGGTCATGGGTTCAAATCCCACCAAGCTGGGCCCTTGAGTCTCGGGTAGGCTAGGCCATGTCTTGACTTTTCATGTTACGGTGGGGGCATCGGAAAACATCTCCACCATAAGTTAAGGTACTACCTGTATCTTCATAATTTCATTTTATTTGCACTCATGGTTGAACAAAACCAGTGTTTTTTGTGCGATATGTGATTCGCAGTCTATCGAGCCTATTTGCTTTGTAAGAAAAGACACATGGACTCTGAAGACACTTTGAATACGACAGATTTGCTAATGACTGTGGGGTGAGGGAAACAAGATACCACGGATGCACCCCCTCTCTCTCTCTTCTATGTTCTTTCCCAACATTCCACAACCATTACCTCATTTCCTGGGTCCTTTTGCCTCAATAGGTTTCCCGGGGTTACCGATGATGTCATGGCAACAGTCCGAAAGACAGAAGAGACAGAAACAAAGCCTCAGAAAGAGAGAGAATGGGCTGCAGACCAGGGGCTGATCCCGAATCAGACCCAACACCCCAAAGAGCCCTTTACTTGGATACAAATGCACTGGCCAAAGTTACTCATTAGATTACTTTCTGACTTTCTCTCGATCTGAATGACCACTCGTGTAGAATTTTATAGTTTTAGTAAAATGATCCGAAAATTGTGTGAAGTGCTTTTTTTCTACACATTTTTATAATTCCTTTATAAAGAAAACTCATTCCTGAGACTGTATATCATGTTGGATATTTTCCTGGCTGTGCTAACATGTCCTACATGTCTCCACTTGATCATTTACACTATAGCAGCTACAGAATAAAGAGTCCCTCACCATCCTCTTTTTATTCTTAGTAAATCAATAAGCTGAAAATCCTGGGTCCTGTTTCAGAAAACGAAGCACCGACACCGGGGTCTCCTTCAATACATGCAAATAAATATACATTTTCATTTATAAATAACAATTTGTTGAATCCAGTGTATCAGATTATGATTATGCACATCTTCCACCGAATTCCTTGTGGAAATGATAAAATATTGACACGAATGCATTACCGTATAAACCTGCCATTGCGATATAAACCAGTATGCAACAGATGGGAATTTCGATCCCGGTTTGCTCTCGGAAGTCACACAACGTCGGAAAAACTTCTTATATGGCACCATTTCTGTCTCCATGATGCTCCATGTTATAATGTGGGATACTTTCTTTGTTCTGATGATCACTATTCAAGCTGTGCAGCACAAAGGCACCAAACCCCCCCTTTTTTCCTGCTACAGTCCCGCCACCTACAGGCTGAACATGGTTATGACATCAGACACAGACAGACAGACAGACAGACAGACAGACAGATAGATAGATAGATAGATAGATAGATAGATAGATAGATAGATAGATAGATAGATAGATAGATAGATCGATAGGGCAAGAGACAACACTTTCTATTGGCCTGCTTTGTGCAAATAGTTCAGGGTCACTGTAGACTTAAAAAAAATGAATGCTCTCCAGAAAGAAGTTCAAAATAGCTACAAGAAGTCGAAGCTGTTTATGCAGTAAATATGAACTTAATCCAATTCACGTCAATGTTAATTGTCCTAAAGCAGCTTTACAGGAAAAGACTGCGGAAATAGATTTTGGCGTCATTAATAGGTCCCTGTAGATTTATCCCTGATGAGAGAGCCAGTGGTGACGATGGTGAGGAAGGTGAAAGCTCCCTGAGATGGCCTCAGAAAAAAACCTTGACTACAAAATGATCCTTATTCTCATCTGGGTGACACCAAATTTCCATTCATTATAATTCCATCACTGATGGAGACACTTGAATAAAAAAACTGTTAATGTAACCTTAAGCCATTGTAGCAAACTGTCCACACTGATCCCAAACCAAATCCATCAACATGGTTATGGAGTTAAATTCTCCACAGTAACTGCATGGATCTTCGTGCTCTTTATGTGGAACCGTCTTCAGCTGCAGTGTCTGGGTTCCAATGGTGGAGAACTCAGGAAGGCCTGGAGAGCAGCAAGGGGCGGGATAACTGGAGAGAGAGAGAGAGAGAGAGAGAGAGAGAGAGAGAGAGAGAGAGAGAGAAAGAGAGAGAGAGAAAGCGGTATCGATCATTAATTAAAATTGAATAATATTATACATGACCTTTAGATGGCGCTCTTTCCTAACCAATATTATCATGAACCTCCACGTGAATTGGAGGAGTTTCCACACTACCGCCACAGAATTACTCTCCATGTTTACGCTGGTTTTTGATATTCATAGTCTTATAAAAATCATATATTATACTTAAATTGTCCCAAAGCAGCTTTACAGAGATAAAGAGATTATAAAATAGGAACGTATAAGTTTAGTGCCTATAAGTTTATCCCTAATGAGTGAGCCAGTTGTGACTGTGGTAAGGAAAAATCCCTGAGATTTTATGAGGAAGGATTCTTGAGACCCAAAAAGGGAATCTTATCCTCATCCTCCACACAGAACCTCCATTATTCCAGTTATCCCATCATTGTTGAGGTTTGGTGATGGCGCTTAAATGCAGAAATGTTCGTGGAAATTGTTCTCCTGAATCCATTGTAGTAGATTGTTGATATAAATTACAGCCCAAATCCACTTTCATAGTTTATGAGTTGCTCAGTAACTTCATAGAGCTTTAGGTTGTTCATGTAGAACCATCCTCAGGGTGGTCTCCAGGAGTGGAGAACTCCATCCAGAGGTGGGGCGTCAGGATGTATCAGGCCACTGGTACCTCAGGAGCATAGTGAACTCGAAAGAAAGAAGGAGAGAGAGAGAGAGAGAGAGAGAGAGAGAGAGAGAGAGAGAATTTTTATTGTTACAAGAAAAAAGGTAAAGACAAAAGTTAAAGGGTTTAAGGTGGGGTAATAATAATAATAATAATAATAATAATAATAATAATAATAATAACAATAATAATATTGTTATTATTATAATTATTAACATTATTATTATGATTATTATTATAGTTATAATAATAAAAATATTAATAAGTAGTAGTAGTAGTAGTAGTAGTAGTATTTGTTTGTTTATTTGTTTGTTTTTAAAACCTCACTCTTCCAAACCCATGAATCGATTCATCACTTGATTCCTTTTCAGCTTCAGTAGAACGGGCGTGCGCTCGTTCTACTGACGCTGAAAAGGAATCATTTGATGAATCGATTCATGGGTTTTAAACGAAGGACAGTCAGGTATAATTTGTAACATAAAAACACGCACAGTTCAGTGTTAATAAGGACATGAATACAATAATACACGAAATGTATCGTGTTAAGACTTATTAATTAATAATATTCCTAATTTATTGATGTAAAAACGAGGAGCCATTAGTTTAGGATTCATTTAGCTGAATGCAAACGTGAAGTGAAACATGTCCTTGTTTTAAGTCTAAATTCAATATAATGTATATATAAAATGAAATGTCTTCATGTCCTGCTGTTAAATTGTCAGGAATGGAGACATGCATATCTTGGACAGAATGATTCTATCGAATCGACTCCCTTGGCTCAGAATCGACTCCTCATTCATAGAAAACGGGGAATCGATTCCGAGTCGTTGACAGCAGCGCGTGTGTTCGGTGTGTAGCGCTCAGGGATCTGGTAGGAGCGCTTCGTGTGGATCGTGTAATCCTGTTTAATCCATAGGGAGGGACATAAACAGGGAATAAGAGCAGGAATAATGAATAATAATACTATATAACGGACTGAGGTGGATTTTGGATGGAGTCATGGATGGAGACCACTGATGAGGCTTAAACCTGATCTGATTGAACCACAGGGTCCAGGGTTTTCTATGTTATTATTGTAATAACTATTAAAATTTAGTTGTTTTGGTGCTTTGTTCAGCTCAGGGTTCCACCTCTGACACATCTCTGTAAGCTTCCTTCCTTTTCTCAGCATGTTTTTTTATCATTGTAATACGATCCAGAAGGTAGAGTTTCACCTGCTCCAGGTCACAGCAGGAGGACTTTAGTAGTTACAATCCAGCTGAAACTGTTCATTTCAGGACACCTGAGAAGGAAGCCGTCATGGACTCAGCTCAGGTAAGATGCATCACATCATCTCCATTTATTCCTTACACACACACACACACATTCTGGACATGATTAGAACATACACTGGCTGGACTTTTCCTTGTTGTTGGTATGATGGTACTATTCATATCATCCACATGTCATGCCAGTGGCATTTAGGGTTTGCTCTCCAGACGTAATCAAACCCTGAGGAGCAATGAGAGGTTCATCACATGCACAACATGATGCTTTGGTACCACCCCAGTGTAGCGTTAGATAGTCTTCAGTCCTTCTCTTAAAGTCACCAGGCTTAATTTAGACTGGAACTGAGTATCGTATACACACACACACACACACACACACACACACACACACACACACACAGTAGGTTTAAATGTACAGTTCTGTGTTTGTGTTACTGCTGACTCCTCGTCGTGTTTTGACATCGTTACGGTTGTGTGCAGGATGTAAATAACGGCGGTTCATCAGGTGAACCTGCTCATGTACGACATTTCTTTCTACAACGTACCTCCAGCTACAGCTACAGTATAACACCATCATACAGTACCAACACTCGGGCAAATTGTGCGTATTCAAATAAAATCCACGGCTTTACCTCAAACTAAAACTTTAAACTCAAACAGCACTGAAACTGGAGACTCCTTCCATCTACGTTAAACACTAACAGAAACCTCATCGTGCAGGATCACGTGTCTCTCTGTTACTATACACAGCACAAATTATTGGTAGATAATATAATTAACACCAGGCGACCAATCAGAGTCCAGAATGCAAATTCATCCTGGTATCAGAAGGAATCACATCGAAAATATTTTATCAGGTTGAAGTCCAGTTGTTTTGGCTCTGGGGTACTGAATGAAAGGTTCTGGGCTACAAGCACCGGAATTGCCAAGCTGCCACTCTTGGGGCCCCTGAGAAAGGCCCTTAATCCTCTGTGCTCCAGGGGCACTGTATCATGTCTGACCCTGTGCTTTGACCCCTTTGTAACTTCACTAGGATATGTGAAGAAGGAATTGTCACTGTAAAGTACATGTGGCATGTAGCAAAGCACCTTTCTTAATTCCTTCTTTTATGATTACGGTAAGATCTGTAGCTCGGCAGCGATTCATCAGTCGATCATAAAGGATGGATCTTTCGCTTGTCGAGTGCATGAACACATCCTGCTGCGTAATATCAATCGAACATACGATGCGAGGAGAAGAAAGGCGAGCGTACGGAGTAGGGATGTGCATCAACTGAGGCAACAATGTGATTTGCATATCGATGCATAGCCAACGATACGATACGTTAAAGCTACATATTCAAGATGGCGGCGAGAGTTCACTTTCATTTCTTCATTCTCCATCAGTTTACTTAAGTGAGAGTTTGCGTAAGACTTCTAACGCAAACACGCCTTTGTAGCGTATGAAAAAGTCAAACCCGATGTTTTTTCCCTGTTGTGTGTGCAGGAAGTTACAGCTCTACCTCTGCCATGTTAATCCGTACCCTATGTGACTCTCAGGATGCAAACTATTGTTCGCTTTGTAAATAATAAAAGTATAGCGCATCTTTCAATCATTTATATAAATTAAGCATTTTTGTCTGATCCAAATATGTTCAAAAAGATGCGATACAAATGCCACCTTGTAAATACGATGCAGACTTTTTCAAATCGATGCAGCACATCTCTAATACGCAGCAGTGGAAGTGTTGTGACTGTTTACTCCCCTGCGTTCACTCGGGAGCCTAGGAGAAGGCGAAGGTCACAGGGCCTAAAGGCATCCAGGGACAGGGTGATGATTATAATGGGCTGGAGAGGTTTTTATGGAGCTCCGCTGAAGCGAGAGAGAAGTGCATGTCGGATTATTGACACCCAAACGTTAGCGCTCGGATAGCGATCTTTACTGAAACACTACTATGCAAATCAAATAAGATGAGTGTAGTCTAATTGATCTCTAATTGATTTACAGTTACAAAGATCTAAAATCTAATTTCTGGATGAATGATGTAATTCGAGGTAAAAATACAAATTTATAATATTTGAAAAAGCAAGCAGGATTCAGGTCGCGTTTCTGACACCCCCAATGAAGCTTTGCGAGAACTATGGGCGGAAAATCCGTTACGACGTGAACAGTCATTTTTCTGCAGGATGTGGAATTTGATGCTGATAGAACTTATAAAGGACAACATCAGCAATCCTGTCCCTTCCTCAATAGAGACGATTTTAGTGGCCACGCATAATATACAGAAGCATTTTTAGCTACTTTATTGATCCAGTCGCTTGTGACGGTGAGGCAGTGAGCAATTTGAAAAGCTCAGAGGTTCACCGAAGCCCTCACAGTAACCAAGTGTTCTTCAAGGATGTGGAAAGGATTTAGTGTAATTAAAAGCTGATGTAGTAGAGTCGAGTCAAACGTTTTAGCTTGTAGTCACTAGTAACATCTAAAATGACAATGTGAACCCGAACCCCTAGACAGCTGGATCAGAGTCAAAGCATTTCTAAAAAAAACTAAATCCAGGTGTGTCTTCTTGTTTTTTATGGATACCGAAAGAGTTCAAAAGAAGGGCAAATGGTGAACCAGTGACTGGGTAATTGGGTTAGACGGAGGACTGGAACCTCTTTTTTTATTTTGCTTTTTTTCCAACACAATCAGATTTGAAAAACTAAAAAAGACCATGGACGAGAGTGAAACACAGAGAGCTTATGGAAAGACACAATGTTCTACAGACTGTGTTTGGGTCTGGTAGATGCCACATTGGTTATCACGTGTCCTAGAGCTGCTCCAGAAAGCTTCATCTGGAATTTACAGGAATTCCTATAATTCCCAGATTCCTCAATTTCATTACATTCCATAAAGCAGAGAAGAAGTGTAAACGAATGTTCTGAAGACTTTCACACTAAAGTGATGGTGTGTGAGAGTTGCAGTGGTTTTACTCGAGGGTGTGGTGGAGAGGGTTTACTCTAAAAGCCTTTATCTCCACTACTGAGTATTCTTTCTACTCTCTCTCTCTCTCTCTCTCTCTCTCTCTCTCTCCCTCTCTCCCTCTCTCTCTTTCTCTCCATCTCTACCTCTGTCTCTTGTTTTCCATCATTTTCTCCCTTGCATCCGGTCCCACACTTTTTGTTTTCCTTCCCAGAGCTCATTCATTTTTCATGCCTCTTCTTCTCTCTCTCTCTCTCTCTCTCTCTCTCTCTCTCTCTCTCTCTCTCTCAGAGCTCAGAGCTCAGTAGAAGCCTGTCATTACCCACACTGCACCTGCTCCATCTCATGCTCCGAATCGATCCGGCGAGTGAAACGTGCAGGTCGTGTTTTTTTCTCTTACTCAGCACATTTCCACCAGTCTGACCCCCGGCTCAGGAGTCATCACGCATCCACACACCTGCCGTCCACCAGCGTTTGCTCTTTCATTAACACTCGCAGTTGGTATCACCTCCAGGGTCTAATCTGATTAGTCGAATCAACACGGTGTCGTGTCCTGGGTAACGCAGACTGCCGCCGCATCGGGATTCTGTATTTTTCTTCACTTGGAACATTTTGTTTGTTTGTAGGAGGATCTTAGCTGTTTGGAAATTGTCTAAATGATGGACAAGGGGATGTGGGAAAAGTAAACAGGAAGAACTACATGGTCAAACAGCACAAAGACTAGAACTAGAGACTAGAATATGGTCATGCAATAGGACAACAACCTGATTGTGTAAAAGAATCAGAACTTGTTTGTGTAGGAGGACTAGAACTTGTTTGTGTAGCAGGACTAGAACTTGTTTGTGATGAAGGACTAGACATCTTTGTGTAGGAGGACTAGAACTTGTTTGTGATGAAGGACTAGAACTTGTTTGTGTAGGAGGACTAGAACTTGTTTGTGTAGGAGGACTAGAACTTGTTTGTGTAGCAGGACTGGAACTGGTTGGTGAGGAGGACTTAGACTTGTTTGTGTAGGAGGACTAGAACTTGTTTGTGTAGCAGGACTAGAACTTGTTTGTGTAGCAGGACTAGAACTTGTTTGTGTAGGAGGACTAGAACTTGTTTGTGATGAAGGACTAGACATCTTTGTGTAGGAGGACTAGAACTTGTTTGTGATGAAGGACTAATACTTGTTTGTGTAGGAGAACTAGAACTTGTTTGTGTAGCAGGACTAGAACTTGTTTGTGTAGGAGGACTAGGAGGACTAGAACTTGTTTGTGTAGCAGGACTAGAACTTGTTTGTGTAGCAGGACTAGAACTTGTTTGTGTAGGAGGACTAGAACTTGTTTGTGATGAAGGACTAGACATCTTTGTGTAGGAGGGCTTAAACTTGTTTGTGATGAAGGACTAATACTTGTTTGTGTAGGAGAACTAGAACTTGTTTGTGTAGCAGGACTAGAACTTGTTTGTGTAGGAGGACTAGGAGGACTAGAACTTGTTTGTGTAGCAGGACTAGAACTTGTTTGTGTAGGAGGACTAGAACTTGTTTGTGTAGGAGGACTAGAACTTGTTTGTGTAGGAGGACTAGAACTTGTTTGTGTAGGAGGACTAGAACTTGTTTGTGTAGGAGGACTAGGAGGACTAGAACTTGTTTGTGTAGGAGGACTAAAGTTTTTCTAGTATTTGCGTTTATCTCACATCGTTACAAATCCACATGAAGAACAAAAGACATCTTCTCTTTATTATTATTATTATTATTATTATTATTATTATTAGTGTGATTTATTGGCTTCTGTGCTACACACCAGAGTGACTCACACTTGCATCTATGTGAAGCTGTTGATCAGAAGTCCAGGAGAAAGCAGTGAGACGGAGTAGACAGCTGATTCAACAAATTCATGGTACATGTGTGTTGTGGAAATAAATGATGGTGTTATCAGCTAAAACACACACAGCTTACGTTACTTCCTGAATGTGTGTGGCCCAGCGTACGAGTCCATATTCACCGGGGTCACAGCAAAACGACATTTACAGCTCCTCCTACAGGTGGTCTTGGGTATGGAGTTCTTCCTGGTCAACATGGCAGCTTTCACATTACTATTTACCTCACAAGATGTGACCGATGTTCTTTTCCTCAAGTGGACTTGATGTTGGGTTTGTGATCAGTCTTACAGAGGAACCGAGTCACTCAGAGACGTGTGTTATTGTTGTGTCTCTTACACTTTACAGTCAATGTCTGCTGGAGACGCTTGAGATTTTCACCAAGACTCAATCCTCATTCTGCATTAAGAACCCAGCCAGCACTCCACTGCCTCTTCAATCTGATCTCTGTGTGTGTGTGTGTGTGTGTGTGTGTGTGTGTGTGTGTGTGTGTGTGTGTGTGTGTTATAACACAAGCTAAGCGCTCGTACTTCTGCATGTTAATGTGTTCACATGCTGATGGGCATGTCTCCATCAAAATGAAACCCCAAGCGCTGATGACTACACACACACACACACACACACACACACACACACACACACACACACACACACACACACACACTCACACACACTCACACATTCACATTCACACACACATACACACACACTCAAGCTGATAGAACCGAGGATAATCATCATCTCCACCGAAACTCTCTGCATTCGTATTCATTTTTAATCTGCGTTGCACATCGATTACAATCAGCTGGTTATTTTCACCTCAACCCAGGGAAAGAGGGAAAGAGGGAGGGAGGGATGGAGGGAGAGATGGAGGGAGAGATGGAGACTTTGGAGTTATTTTTTTACACAAACCATATTATATACCAAATGGTATCTAGCTGACTCTAGATAGATAGATAGATAGATAGATAGATAGATAGATAGATAGATAGATAGATAGATAGATAGATAGATAGATTTTTTTCTGCTTCTCCTTTTTCTTCTTCACCTTCTGCTTCAACTCCTTTCTTTTTCTTCTCCTCCTCTTTCTTGTCCTACTTCTCCTTCTTCTCATTGTCCGTCTTCTTCTTCTTCTTCTCTTTCTCCTATTCTTCACATGTTCATTCTCTTTCTTCTCCTTCCCTTCCTCTATCTTTTCTCCTTCTTTTAATTGTCCGACTTCTTCTTCTCTTTCTTCTCTGACTCTTTCTCTGTCTTGTCCCCCTCCTCCTCCTCCTCCTTCTTCTCCTTCTCTGTCTCTTACTTCTCCTTCTGCTCCTTCTACTTCTTCTCATTCTTTGTCTCATTCTTCTGCTGCTTTTCCTACTCCTATTCCTTCTTCCTTTTCTTCATCTTCCCCTTTCCCTTCTTCATCTCCTTTTTCTCATTCTCTGTCTCCTTCTACTCCTTTTCCTTATTGTCCTCCTCTTTTCCTTCACAGTCTCATTCTTCTCCTATGCCCTCTTCTTATATCTTTTCCTTCTTCTCCTGCTCCATTCAGTTCAGATCAGTTTATTTATTTATTCCTGTTGGAAAAGAACATTTGCAGCACAGACATTTAACAATTTCACAGTTGGCATGTGTGTGTGTGTGTGTGTGTGTGTGTGTGTGTGTGTGTGTGTGTGTGTGTGTGTGTGTGTGTAAATATATTAATATATATAAAACACATTCGTTACTACTAAAGGAAGAAGAATGTATAAATGGAATTGCTTCAGGAAGAAAAGATCATTTTGACCTATTTTTCAAACATCTAGAAGCATCAGCCAGATGGTCACGATTCAAAGGTGTAAGATAAAGAATGGCTTTTATCATTTGCGATGATGTAAGCCTTATTCACTGCTCTTTCTTTACACACACACACACACACACACACACACACACACACTTTCTATACTCCATAACTTTATCCATATAACAGTTCACTTGCCATTGTTCCCACCTTCCCCAGTGACCTTTTTTGAGCCTCTGAAGCATCTCCATACCAGCATATCACACAAAACGTTTTAATGCTTTCAATAAAAGACCCATAAAACATCCAGCCATGGACATTAAGGGAAAGTCGTGTCTTTAAGAAATACATTCTCTGTTCGAGCTTCTCACATGATCACTCCACGCATCTCATCTGAGTTTATGGTCCAGAGTTATTCCAAGATATCTGTATACGAGAATACGAGTTACGCTGATCAGCACCAGAGATGTTTGCCATGTTCTCAATCCTCTGCCAGACATATCAGATGTTACTATGTGTCAAAGAAACCTCCTTCTACACAAACACACCCCTCCCCCTTCTTTTTCTCCATCACCCTCATCTCTTCCTCCTTCTTCTGCTTCTTCTCCGTCTCCTTTTTTTCCCCTCTTTCTTCTGGATTCGTATTGAACGTTGCTCTCAGCCTGGCCTCCACTAGTTTATCAGATTAGTGCAGATTGAACACAGAGGAGCTGCGATAGGAACGCGATAACCTCACAGTGAAGCCTCAAGAGATCGAATTAGTGATTCAGTCAGAAGGTTTAACAGGACGCCTCGGGTCTCCGTCGAAAAGCCGTGGTGTTTATTCCACAGACGCGTGTATTCGAGGCGTTTTTATTTACAGCGACTCGCAGCTGAGGCAGAATCCGTGTGTATTCTCATCTCGCTGTTTATTCAGAACAGGAGATCATCTGGGTGAAGGCAACACGATAATTAACACACACTGCTCATGGGGTGATGAGCGATGAGTGTCCTCCATTAAACACACACACACACACACACACACACACACACTTGCATATGACTGCTGTGGAATCATTATGCGCACGAGTAAGTGCTCATGTATACGATATGAGCAAAAGTATTCAGACAACTTGACTTTCCCAGCCATATGTGGTTCTTCTCCTAAGCACAAATTGGAAGCATCTTGAAGATCTGCTTTACATGGTTTGAAAGTCTGTGGAAGATCTCCTGCTGTGAACCCTATTGAATTATTCACGCTGACTGCACCCCAGGTCTCCTCACCTTCTCGCCTCCATCAGTACTTTTTCTGAATGAAATCTCCACAAAATCTGGTGGAACATCTTTCCAGAAGAGTGGAGCTCATTACAAGGGGAAATTGAGACTAAAGGTGTGCTGTGATGTTCCAGAAAGGAGCACAAAGTAATCGTATGGTCACGTGTCCATAAACCTTTGGTCTGCTGCGCTGGAGTGTGAAGTGTACGAGGAAGAACTTTCACAACATCGAAACTATTATAGGCCTCTGATGAAGGAAAGACAGGACGAGAAAACGCTACACACCTCAGCAGTCTCTATTTTTCTCTCTCTCACACACACACACACACACACACACACACACACACACACACACACACACACAAACTCACTGCATGCCAGTCCACACCTTCAAACCACATAAATAAAGGAACTAATGAGGATGTTCTTAATGACTGTTACTAAGATTCAAGCCAGTGTGTGTGTGTGTGTGTGTGTGTGTGTGTGTGTGTGTGTGTGTGTTTGTATATATACCTTGTGTGTTTGTGTTATTTGAGCACCTCTGTGCTCTGAGAGAAAGATAGATTTGGCTTTTGATTAGATATAGAGAGAGTCACATGCCATGAAAAAAAAGGTGACTGTGTGTGTGTGTGTGTGTGTGTGTGTGTGTGTGTGTGTGTGTGTGTGTGTGTGTGTGTGTGTGTGAGAGAGAGAAAGAGTGCGCTGAGGTGTGTATTTTGTTTTCTTGGCCTTTGACGGAGACAGTCTGGGTCTATTTATACCTGCAACTCAACCTGCAAGCATTAAAACTTTAACACACACACACACACACACACACACACACACACACACACACACACACACACACACACGCATTTACTGACTCCTGCTATATTGCTGCATGTCACTTCCGTTACTGGGACGTTATCGTTCCTCCGTCTCTCAAGTTGGTAACAGGAAGTGACGTGCACTATATGTTCTGAAATCACACACTCTTTGGTTAAATCTATGTGTGTGTGTGTGTATGTGTGTGTGTGTGTGTGTGTGTATGTGTG
>MU551630.1:4380462-4392962 GCA_024362625.1 Silurus asotus
GTGTGTGTGTGTGTGTGTGTGTGTGTGTGTGTGTGTGTGTGTGTGTGTGTGTGGTCAGGTAGATGTGCAAGCTGGCATAGGCCTTCCTCTTGGTTTATATACAAGCAGGAAATTGGGGCGGTGACAAGTCTCTC
Organism: Silurus asotus; assembly: GCA_024362625.1. Classification (NCBI taxonomy): domain Eukaryota; kingdom Metazoa; phylum Chordata; class Actinopteri; order Siluriformes; family Siluridae; genus Silurus; species Silurus asotus. The sequence continues at coordinate 4,380,597 of MU551630.1, forward strand.
TCTCTCTCTCTCTTTCTCTTTCTCTCTGTCGGTCTCTTTCCTTCTCTGTCTCTCTCTCTCTCTACACATTTGCTAGCATGTGGAGGAAGTGAGAGTAGAACCTGACTAAAGAGAAAGAGACTGTAAGAGCAAGAAACAGAGGGTTGTTTTGAGGAGGTAAGAGGCGAGGCAGTCCAGCTGGTCGTGAGGTTGTTTAGGTGGGGAGAAGTTGGAGGTGATGGCCAGTGAAGGAGCGCTGAGCGAGAGCTTGGAGGAGCATGGAGGAGACGCCTCCTTCCTCTCTGAGACTTCTTTCGAGACCGAGACTCTGGTAAGAACTCACTGATGTGAAAAGAATCTCGTTTTCTCTCTTTGTGTCTCGATTTATTTCTTGGTTTATTGCTACACTGCAGGGGATGGGTCGATACGATATTCTGCTTCTGATATCGTGATGACTTACACCATCAATACTTTTATGATTTTGCGATGCAATGAAGATTATTGCGTTACTCGGATGTCAATCAGACGTTACTCAGACGTTAATCAGGCGTTTTTTGGCCTCGCGTCACTCCTTATCCCTTCAATGTGGTGATTAAAGTCAGATTTGCGTACCATCGACACATTTGTGCTCTTCCTCCTCGTTCGTCCAGAGCGTGGGCGTGTTCATGGCTACTGCAAGTACGCCGCACTATGACCTGAATCAGCGCAGACATCATGTGATCATATGAGAGTTCCTGTAACAGGCAAAAAAAACCACAAACTGCTACAAGTTTAAAAGTGAAGGTTATCGAGGTAAGGGTGTAGGGAAGCAGTGTTGATATGTGACTCTAAATAGCATGTTCCTGAGTGTTTTTCTATAGAGTAAAATGTGCTCTATGTACAGCTCTATAGAGTAAAATGTCCTCTATGCACAGCTTTATAGAGTAAAATGTGCTCTATGTACAGCTCTATAGAGTAAAATGTCCTCTATGTACAGCTCTATAGAGTAAAATGTCCTCTATGTACAGCTCAATAGATTTAAATGTGCTCTATGTGCAGCTCTATAGAGTGTAGTGTCCTCTATGGAGAGCTCTATAGAGTGTAATGTCCTCTATGTACAGCTCTATAGAGTGTAATGTCCTCTTTGTACAGCTCTATAGAGTGTAATGTCCTCTATGTACAGCTCTATAGAGTGAAATGTGCACTATGTAGGGCTCTAGAGAGTGTAATGATCTCTATGTTCAGCTCTATAGAGTGAAATGTCCTCTATTTACAGCTCTATAGAATGAAATGTGCTCTATGTACAGCTCTATAGAGTGCATTGTTTTCTATGTAGAGCTCTAGAGAGTGTAATGATCTCTATGTTCAGCTCTATAGAGTGAAATGTGCTCTATGTACAGCTCTATAGATTGCAATGTCCTTTATGTACAGCTCTAAAGAGTAAAATGTGCTCTATGTACAGCTCTATAGAGTAAAATGTGCTCTATGTACAGCTCTATAGAGTGTAATGTCCTCTATGTACAGCTCTATAGAGTGAAATGTGCTCTATGTACAGCTCTATAGAGTGAAATGTGCTCTATGTACAGCTCTATAGAGTAAAATGTGCTCTATGTACAGCTCTATAGAGTAAAATGTGCTCTATGTACAGCTCTATAGAGTGTAATGTCCTCTATGTACAGCTCTATAGAGTAAAATGTGCTCTATGTACTGCTCTATAGAGTAAAATGTGCTCTATGTACAGCTCTATAGAGTGTAATGTCCTCTATGTACAGCTCTATAGAGTGCATTGTTTTCTATGTAGAGCTTTAGAGAGTGTAATGATCTCTATGTTCAGCTCTATAGAGTAAAATGTGCTCTATGTACAGCTCTATAGAGTGTAATGTCCTCTATGTACAGCTCTATAGAGTAAAATGTGCTCTATGTACAGCTCTATAGAGTAAAATGTGCTCTATGTACAGCTCTATAGAGTGTAATGTCCTCTATGTACAGCTCTATAGAGTGCATTGTTTTCTATGTAGAGCTCTAGAGAGTGTAATGATCTCTATGTTCAGCTCTATAGAGTAAAATGTGCTCTATGTACAGCTCTATAGAGTGTAATGTCCTCTATGTACAGCTCTATAGAGTAAAATGTGCTCTATGTACAGCCCTATAGAGTAAAATGTGCTCTATGTACAGCTCTAAAGAGTAAAATGTGCTCTATGTACAGCTCTATAGAGTAAAATGTGCTCTATGTACAGCTCTATAGAGTGACATGGTGATGTTGCTTCGCATAAAGCCAGAACAGAAGCTGGAAATCGATCCTGAAAGGGTTATTTTTGACATATTCAGTTATTTCTTCATAAAAAAACATTTTAGAATTTCTAAACGCGTCTGTGTGTGTTTGCTCAGCAGCAGCGCTTTAGATCTAATCTCCTGCACTAAACACAAATCGCAGGATTGCATTGCATCTGCTTGTGACGGCTCTTTTCTTTTCTCCCAGCACTACGTAAACAGAGTATTATTCAAGTCTATTTCTCACTTTTTAAGATGGCATATTTTCCGCTACACAGTTCTTTCAGTGCCCTGGTTTTTCACCTTTGCATAGAGAAACACAATTCCTTCCTCAAACCACTGATTCAACTGCTTCCTCTTAAAACAACTAAAAGCCTTTTACAAGCACCATTTCTTTTTTTTTTTTACAGAACTTTGAAATCACAGCTTGTCTGTTATAATAAGCTCCAGTCTTTCAAAAACGATCTTCCACCAAAGTTTGGTTGTGGAGCTTTGAGATGATTCAGCCAGTTAGTAACGTCAGGAGTGCAGTCATTGTGAAAAACACAATAAAATATGTATCAAGTCCAAAAGCTTTGTGGACACCTGACCATTAGATGGGTATGTGCTTCTTTTTGAACATCCCATTCCACATTTAGTCTCCATTTGCTTATGAAAGAGCAGATGTTCCAGTTTTGTGGGTGAGGTGAGGAAGTCTGGGGTGCAGTCAAAATTCATCCTAATGGTGTTTTTATAGGTGGTTTTATAGGGTTAAAAGTTTCTATAGCAGGAGATCATCCACACACTTTTGACATATGAAAAGCAGATCTTCATTGAGCTGGCTTTGTGCACAGGAACAGGTTTGAGTCTCCTAGTTCAAGCGAACTATTTGTGGTCAAACGGTGGTCAAATTGTCAATTAATCTAAAGGTTAATTATGGAAGTAGCTTTAAATGGTAAAATGTTTATGGTCGTACATTTGCCTGTGAACGCATTTCTGCTTAAAAACAAGATGTGGAATATAAATATACCTTTTTAATGTGAAACCTATTTACAGCAAAATGTGCCAAGTGTGCAAAATTAAGCAGAAGGTAAAATTTACAGAGACAAATAACCTGTCTGGGCTTTGTGTACGTGTTTGTGTGTGTGTGTGTGTGTGTGTGTGTGTGTGTGTGTGTGTGCCTCAGAAGTTCTTCATGCTAACCCCTCTGTGCGTCCTCGTCCTTGTTGCTCTCGCACTCTATTAAAGGGACAGTCATATTTAAAGGCACAGTTTACCTGTTTTACTCATCAGACCGTAAATAACCGCGTTGGTTAGCACTTAGAGACGTAGTGACATTGTTCGTGTTCCATTCTGATGAGATTTATGTTCTGTGAGTACACGGCGTGTAGGGATGAAGCCGTCAGTGACTCAGACAGCCGTGTGCTGATGTTCACGTGTGTGACTAGTTTTAAAGAAGCCGGTCGTAATTTGTTCGAGGCTTTCAAATGACTCATTTCCATTATGTGTGTGTTTATGTGTGGATTTTCTTGAACAGAATTTGCTGTTAGTGTTGGAGTTGATATAATTTGCTAAAAAAATCAATGGTCATTTACAAGCTATTTTAGCTTCATTATGTCATTGAGGATGAGCAGATTTGGTGTCTGGGAAACACACCGATCAATTATAACATTATAACATTATGAGTGGTGAAGTGAAGAACACTGATGATCTCTTCATCATGGCACCTGTTAGTGTGTGGATTTATTTATTAGATATTAAGTGAACATTTTGACCTTAAAGATGATGTTAGAGGCAGGAAAAATGGCTGCAAGGATTTTGACAAATTGGGACGTCTAGACGTCTGGGTCTGAGCATGTCCAAAACTGCAGCTCTTGTGGGCTGTTCCTGGTCTATCAAAAGTGCCCCAAGAAAGGAACAGTGCTAAGAATCATTGATACACGTGAGGAGCGAAGGCTGGTCCGTGTGGTCCGATTCAACAGACGAGCTCCTGTAGCTCAAACTGCTGAAGAAGTTTATGCTGTTGATGGTAGAAGGATCAAGGCTGATTTTTTTGGTGGGGGAAAACAACACAATATTGAGCAGGTGGTCATAATGTTATGCTAATGGAACATCTTACTTCTCTCTATTTACTTCTCACTGGTCAGGGTGGGAAGTGATGTGGATGTGGACACCTGACTGTAAGATTAATGTGTTTCTTGAGCTTCCCATTACACATTTAGACCCCATTTACTGTCATAATAAGCTCTACTCTTCTGAGAAGATGTTTCACTAGATTTGATTAAGATTTCATTCAGCCACATGGCTGTTCGTAAAGTCAGGTCCTGATGTAGGGTGAGGTAAGGAGGCCTTGGGGTGCAGTCAGCATTCACGTTCATCCCAAAGGCGTTAGAGCTCTATAGCAGAAGATCTTCCACACACTCACAACCCATGGGAAGCAGATCTTCATGGAGCTGGCGTTGTTCACTTGTCTTGCTGGAACAGGTTTGAATCTCAGAGTTCAAGCGAACGGAAAATTTTATTCTACAGAATCCAAAGACGTCCTGGACAGTTGTGTACCTCCAAGTTTGGGGAAACAGTTTTGGATAAAAACAACAAGTGAGCGATGTGGACGCGTCCCTGATGGACTGCATCAGCTTCTGCTGTGTAATCAGCTCTGCACATCGACTTCTGCTTCACAAAGCCCTCTGTGAGCATCTAATAAAGTAGAGCAGCAAACTAACTGCTGGCCCGTTGAGCTTGGTATTATGTGGCATGCGTGTGTGTATGTGTGTGTTTGTGTGTGTGTGTGTCTTGTAGAGTGAGCAGGAGGAAAATAAATGGAAGCGCATGCCAGATAATGTAAGATATTGTGTGTGTGTGTGTGTGTGTGTGTGTTCATCCATCCACATCCATTGACATTCATCCACATCAGATTCTGATCTAATTTAATGCTGCTGTCATCATGTTAGCATCGATCTGAGTAAGAACTCTTTTTTGCGTCGCAGGAAATCGGACCCCGCGTTAGCGAGGATCCTCGTTCCGCTCTGCTTCGCTCGACGCAGCGTTGAGTTTCAAACCTTCAATTCAAGTTTATTTCTATAGCGCCTGGGCCTTGGGGCCTGGGGCGACTGTGGCAGGAACAACTCCTTTAGATGGTATGAGGAGAAAACCTGGAGAGGAACCAGACTCTAAGGGGAACCTACAAACACCAGAGAGAGAAATTTCATGAGCACCAGAGTGTGTGATTATGAGTAATGTCCTTTCTACAGTTTTGTCAGTTGGAGTTGTAGAACCAGGAGCTCTTGAGCAATAAATTAGCTAAACATCTGAGTTCATTTCAGATTCGACACCAACTCCTTCATTTCCAGAGCCTTTAATGTTCAATGATGGAAAAACAGCATGTGTAGAATGTTGAGTATTGATTAAAAGGTTGTTTATCCACAAGTTCAATTTCTGAAATATTCATGAGGTGGAATCTAACTGGCGCTGACACGTTGTAATCAGACTGACGGTCGTGTCATCACGTAACAATATGCACATGGTCTTTACACCAAACGCTCCATGTGCAGTTCCTAAACCTCAGAATTATATTTCAGGCCTGTATTTTAAGCATATTAGGTTGCATGACCAGATCATGTTCTATAATGTCAATGCTTCACTTAAAAGCCTCAAATTAGCCCTTTTAGATGTCATCTACACTTATTGCCCTGCTGATGCTTGGTTTCGGTTTAGCTTTGAAAATAGCAAACACTTCCTGGACGTGTCTGTATGCAAAAATCTCTTATTCCGCTTTGGTCACCAAACTACAGCCCACGGGCCGAATATGTCCCACCCCCACATTTGCAACGGCCCTCTGAAAAATGCCAGAGACATATTTTGAAAATGTACTTTTTAAATATAAATTTAATTCGACAATAAATGATGGCTTTTGAATTAAAGATTTTCCTTCGTTATTGTTCCAAAGTGCTGACACTGGAGACTCCTTCTACAGATTAAACGTCACAAACATCTCCATGACGGCCCATAAAATAATGACTATGACTTTATCATTAAGATGTTCAGAAACATTGTGACATCTGGTGTGTCTTTTGATTTGAGAATTCAACTATGCTTTGGAATGTGGATTTAGGGCAGTTTAGCGTTAAACAAAGTGAACCATCTGAGGTTTATTATGTGGGTCTCTCTCTCTCTCTCTCTCTCTCTCTCTCTCTCTCTCTCTCTCTCTCTCTCTAACTCTCTCTCTCTCTTTCTCATGTGTATTTACAGTAATGTGTCTTTTGCAGATATGCACTTAGGTTGTGTATTTGTTTCTGTAGTAATGCACTACGGCCCGAATGGTATAAAATCGATGTTAACTTCTCCAGTTAGTGTGAAGTTGCTGACTCAGGCGCTTGGTTTTTACTGCTGTGGGTTGCTGCTTCGCAAATAATGCGTTCTTCTCTAAACACGCTAATGCACGAGGGATCCGAACGACACCGTGAAACTCTTTTTACAGCCGTATGTGGTTCTTCCCTAAACTTTCAGCACAACGATGGAGGCACACAATTGTATAGAATGAATGAAATCTGTCCTTCACTTGATCCAGCATGACAATGCTCCTGTGCACAAAAACCAGCTCCATGAACTGTGTGGAAGATCTCCTGCTATTGAGCTCCAACCGTGTTGAACTCCTTTGGGATGACCTTTGCACCCCAGGCCTCCTCACCTCACCTACATCTGTACCTACTTACACCCTTGTAGTATTGTATGTAGTAGTAAAAGTCTGTAAAATACTTTGTAAAAAGTTCTACATGATGACATCATAAAAGTGCAGCCTCTGATTGGTGCCTACTCCGTATTTTACTCAGACTTGTAGAGATCAGAACAGAAAATGTATCCATATGAAAGAAAAGGGTGAAGGTAAGAAACGTGCCGCTGCCAGTTTTTAAATATGCGTCCGATGATCCATAAATTAATATTTGATGCCGAACATCGTAACCGTATTGAAGTAGCTGTTTAGTAGGATCATGATGTTTGCATTCCATTGCATGAATGACTGCTGACACATGACATATTATTACATTTATGATTAACAATCAAATGACTAATTCGTTAAAACTAGTTGCTACGAATGCAGGTGGAATCAGTCGTCTCCTTATGAATGACTTGTTTGATATTAAATCAGTGTCACTGTTCAACATTAAAATGTTAATCACTTTAAAACTCTTCTTCATCTAAAAGATCACTGGGACACATATTTGAATATTTGATCTGTTAACTGGTTGCATCTGTCAGATGCCACCAGAGTGGAGTCACAATGTATTAAACACAATGTATTAAACATTGTTTACTAAATCAGCTGAGTCGCTGTGATGGTGAAGAAACAGATCAAGTAGACCAATTGATTTTGATGTATCTTTGACCCAACCCTGATTAGAAGAGCAAATGGGGACTAAATGTGAAACAGGAAGCACATACCAATATCCTCAAGTGTCCACAAACATTTGTCCATATAGTGTATAAACTAGCATTTTGTTTGGGGAGAATCTTCACTAGCATGTGCTAGCAGCTAAAAGATTATTCGCTGGCTCTATTTGTTTTGTTTTAAGTTGTAAAGCAGCTTTGTTTTAGCAAATTTCCTTTTTTCCACACACGGTTTATAGACCTTACAAATGAAAATAGATGACAAATGATTATAAAGTGACTGGTTTCCTGTCTTACTGAGGGTGAAGCTTATTATTAACCTCTTTCAGACAATCATGAACTTGACCATACATCTATATCACACCACTGTTGCTCTCTCTCTCTCTCTCTCTCTCTCTCTCTCTCTCTCTCTCTCTCTCTCTCTCAGGTAGAGCCTGGTGGTTCAGTCCTGGAGCAGCTGGGTTTGGACCCAAACTCTGATTTCTCCGACTCAGGTGTGCAGCAGATTCTTGAGGAGCAGCGCGAGAGAATTCGCCGCGAGATCCGCAAAGAGCTGAAGATCAAAGAGGGGGCGGAGAACCTGCGGCGCGCCATCAGCGACAAACGCAACGCGCACCAGGTGGAGAACCAGTTACGCTCGTCCAAACGCAAGCTGGACGCTTTACACACGCAGCTGCAGGAACTGGACGCACACATCATGGTGAAAGGACACGATGACAGCAAGGGTGAGGATGTGGAGTACATGTACATTACACAACATGTGATCACTCTATCAAATTCTCATACTGTACGTTTGACCCTCAGACGACCTCCCGCATTCGGGGACACTTGGTAGAACGTCAGCCAATCAGGAGCGCATCATGGCTCTTGAACGGCAGCTGAACATCGAGCTGAAGGTCAAACAGGGAGCAGAAAACATGATTCCCATCTACGCCAACGGAGTCACTAAGGTAACACACACACACACACACAATATCTTGTTCCTTATCATTGCTTGGGGTCACCATCCCAAGACAACTTCACACTGAAATACACCATATCACTAAATGTTTTTGCATCCCTGTCCATCACACCATCAATCCAGATTTCTTTCCCTATGTTTGCTATCAAGCTCCAATCTCCTATTCAAACTCCCCAGGTTTTGGGGCCAAGGCTTTGAGGATTAATGTTCCTAGTGAGATTAGGTACTAATGTTTGGTGAAGAGGATTCACTTAAAGTTCACTTGAAGTTTTCGAGTTCTTTCATTCAAAATATAGCAGACCATTTCTTCATGGAGCTGGCTATGTAAGGCTACAGTGTAAAAAGACGTTCTACACAACTGTGTGAGTCAAACTTTGTGGTAACAGTTTGAAGAAGAACTATATATAGATGTCTTGGTCAGCTGTGTACGTACTTTCGGCCGTGATGGTGTAAATATTTGTGGCCGTATAGCGGAAAGTGGTATCTCAATGGTTAAGGCTCTGGGTCACTGATCAGTAGGTCAAGGGTTCATGAATCAACACTACCAAGGTGTTGGGCTTAAGAGATGTTGATTTGGCGTCTATTAGTGGCAAACGATAATTCTCAAACTCAGCTGGTGTGTTCGAAATCATTTCCATTTTCCAATCTACAAATCTTCTACACAGAAAATAACTAGACAGACAGAGATAGATAGATAGATAGATAGATAGATAGATAGATAGATAGATAGATAGATAGATAGATGGATAGATGGATGGATGGACAGAATTAGGCTAGAAAAGGAACATTTTGGCAATATTCAACCATAATTCCTAAAAATTCCAAACATGTTTGGACACTGGATAAAATGTTGATTAATGTCTAATCTCAAAATCTATTCACAAAAAAACTACCAAAATCTAATTAAACTCAGAATATATACCATTTTCTTCTGTCTTCTGTCTGCATACATCTGGGAACGGAGGAGATCAGTTGCTGAAGTTTTGGAAAAGGAATGTTGTCCCATATGTGTCTGATACGGATTTTAGCTGCTCAACAGTTCTGGGTTTTCTTTGTTGTGTTTTTTCGTTTTCTTGATGCACCAAATGTTTTTAAATGGTGAAAATTCTAGACTGCAGGCAGGCCGGTTCAGCACCTGGACTCTTCTACTACGGAGTCATGCTATTGTAATAGATGCAGTATGCAGTTAGCATTGTCTTGCTCTAAGGTCTTCCTTTGAAAAGACGTTTTTTGGATGGAAGCGTTTTTTTGTTTTTTTAAACCTCTAGATACCATTCAGCGTTGATGGGGACTTTCTAAATGTGCAAGTAGCCCATTCCACAGGCTCTAATGCACCACCATACCATCAGAGATGCAGTTTTTTTAACTGAGTGCTCATAACAAGCCAAATGGTCCCTCTCCTCTTTAGTACGGAGGACGTGGTGTCCATGGTTTCCAAAAAAGAAAAAATAATTTCGATTTGTTTGACCACAGAAAGTTTTCCACTTTGCCTCAGTACATTTTGCATGAGCTTTAGCTCAGAGAGGATGGTGGTGTGTCTGGATCATGTTCACGCATGCCTTCTTCTTTGCATTAGAGATTTAACCTGCGTTTGTGGATGACATGGCGAGCTGTGTGGGAATTCTGAAGGTGTGAAAGAGCCCATGCAGTGATCACTGAATCATAACTGTTTTACATGCACTGCCACCTGATGGCCGGAAGATCACAGCCATCCAAAATTGATTTTCACACAGGGAGATTTCTCCAGATACTTCAAAACTTTTGATGATATTACGTGCTGTAAATGATGAGCTGTTTGATGGTGAGGAACAATATTCTGAAATTGTTCCACAATTTTGTAGACACCATATTTTACAGATTGGTGAAGCTCCGCCCATTTTTACTTCTGAGAGACTCTGCCTCTCTAGGATACATAATTTATACCCAATCATCTTACTGACCTTCTGTAAAATAACCTCATTAGTTGAAAAATGTTTCAACGACAGTTTAATTGTATATAAAATAAAATTTGTCCAGACTTTTTTTGCGCCGTCCCAATTTTTTTGAGACGCTCTGTTTGATCTAGAGGATGTCTGACTTGTACATGGTGTGTTGTAGTGTCTCTGATGTAACCCATTGTAATTGTGCTAATGGACCAGAGGTGCTCTGGTTCTGAGTCTTAAGTGTGTGTGTGTGTGTGTGTGTGTGTGTGTGTGTGTGTGTGTGTGTGTGTGTGTGTGTGTGCGTTCTCTGCTCCACTTTCCCAAAATTGCACCACCACACCATCAGTGATCAGATAATCGACGTTTCTGTGACCTGCTCACTCCACACAGGCGTTATGTAGCATCTGTATGAGTTTGTGTCTGTGTCTCACACCATCTCTTCCTTCCTGTCACGTGTGTGTATGTGTGTGTGTGTGTGTGTGTGTGTGTGTGTGTGTGTTTGTCTGCTATACAAGAAACTGATCTGCTATTTCTTCTCTGACACACGAGATATGCGAGACAGGTGTGTGAGACAGGTGTGTTAAACAAGTGTGTGATCTGCTCTGTGTACGGTGTCTCTCCCAGGACAAAAAGCTGCTGCAGGCCACACAGCAGATGCTGCAGGACAGCAAGACCAAGATCGACTTCATCCGCATGCAGATCCACAAAGCCAAGCAGGTCACGGAGCACACAGCCAACTCCCAGGGTAGATATCACCCCCTCCCACCATTCTGCACCTGTCTCACCCCTGCTTCTGCACCTGTCTCACCACTGCTTCTGCACCTGTCTCACCACTGCTTCTGCACCTGTCTCATTACTGCTACTTCCCTGCACCTGTCTCACCACCACTACACTCACTCCCATGTCTAACCACATTCTTTATCTGTTTTACAACCACTACACTTGTCTCACAACCTCTACCCTCCTGCACCAGTCTCACCACCTTTACACTCCTGCACCAGTCTCATCACCTCTATACACCTGCACCTGTCTTACCCCTGCTTCTTCACCAGTCTCACCTCCTTTACACTCCTGCACCTGCACTTGTATCATCTATTTTATGAATTTACTGAAGTATTTTACTAATCTGCATTGTAGAAAAGCACCACATCCATATATCACTTATACAATGAATAATAAAACAACTAAGAAGCAGAGAGCAAATAAAGAGAGGAAGTGTTTCTCCCCTCCTCCTCCTCCTCCTCCCCCCCCCCCCCCCCCCCCCCCCCCCCCACACAAACACCCAGGTTTTTTTGGGGTTTTTTGGGCTCTGATCACTGCCTGGTAAAAAAAAATCAAATTGTGAGTCAGTGTGTTGAGGTTTGGTGGATCCACAGCTCCACCTGCAGGACGAATACAACCATGTTTCAAACACACTGACACACCTGTAATAGTAAAAGACAGTGTGAGGTCTGTTGCTCGTTTCCAAAATATCAGTCCCTCTTTGTCTATTCCTTTCTTTCTCTTTCTTTCTCTATCTCTCTCTGTAGGTAAGACTGATATGTGTGGTGTGGAGTTGAGGATCGAAGAGCTGTGGCATCACTACCGTGTGGAACATGCCATGGCTGAAGGAGCCAAGAACATGCTGAGACTGCTGGGAGCAGGAAAAGCTCAGGACAAGAAGGCTATCACTGAGGTTAGACCACACACACACACACACACACACACACACACACACACACACACACACACACACACACACAAGCTGCCAGATTGTTAATTATAACTATATTAGCGGGTATTTGGTTGTGTAGTTGGGAAATAATAGGTTGTCACCCATATGTGTGTGTGTGTGTGTGTGATTGGTTTAGCAGTTTTGATCTATCTATCTATCTATCTATCTATCTATCT